>CM046530.1:8610000-8730000 GCA_024713555.1 Spirodela polyrhiza | reverse complement strand
CTGCGGTGAAGGGCCTGGGGCTGAATCTGATGTCGAGCATGGCGGCCGGAGAGGGGGACACCAAGCCGCTCCTCCCGAACGGGGCCTTCCTCCATCGCGAGTGCGCTCTCCCCGATCATCCCGTCTCCATGCAGTACAACAACTGGATCCGCCCCCGAGACGGCAACAGGATCCTCCACGTGATGCCCAATTACACAATGCTCTCCGATCCCCAGGCTTCGGGGAACCCCCAGACTCTGCAGATGCTGCAGCCGCCGGACCCGGCCCCGGTCTCTGGCGAGGCGGGCGCCCGGAAGGAGGGGCCTCCTCCGAAGAAGAGATCGCAGGGGGGCCGCCGCAGCAGCGCCCCGAGGCCGAAGAAGCCCAAGAAGGCTCCTGCGCCGCGAGACGAGGCGGGTGGCAGACCCTCCGCCGGTCCCCGTGCCAGGGGCGCGAAGAAGAGCTCGGGAATCGTCATCAATGGCATCAACTTGGACATCTCCGGGCTGCCCACTCCAGTCTGCTCCTGCACGGGCGCTCCTCAGCAGTGCTACCGCTGGGGCGTCGGCGGGTGGCAGTCCGCCTGCTGCACCACCACCGTCTCGGTGTACCCGCTTCCGATGAGCACGAAGAGGAGGGGGGCTCGCATAGCGGGGCGGAAGATGAGCCAGGGGGCCTTCAAGAAGGTGTTGGAGAAGCTCGCCGGCGAAGGGTACAATCTGGCCAACCCGATCGACCTGAGCGCCCACTGGGCCAAGCACGGAACCAACAAGTACGTCACGATCAGGTGAAAGAGGCGCAGAATCTGAACGGGAGCTGCCAGGATTGCCCCAACTCTGTGTACATCCCGCCGCGCGATCGATCCCCTGCGGTGGCTCCCAGAGGGGACATGGCAGCCATGGGGAGTTTCTTAGAAGCTCTCACAGCGGCCGCCGAAGTACCCCTCTGCTGCTGACATTAGGGTTCCTCTCTTGCTGGTGCTGAGGGGGATCTGCTATCTTGAATGACCGTATTTTTCCCTTCCCAAGCTTCTCCCGACTTTAGGTCTTATGGAACTTTGTGCTTTCAAGCGTAGGGTTCTTCTGACATTTATCAAAATGGAAATTTTGGCATCATCCATCCATTTATCCAAACTCTCTGGTCTGGGTCTTTTATATTTCCATCCATCATCTGAGCTCATCCTTGGGGTGGATTTATCTCGCAGATGTTCATATCACAATCGCTCTCTTTTTTTTCTTTTTTCTTTTTTTTTTCAAATGTTGCACATTCTTTTTCTCATGAGAAGTGGTGGAGCCCTGAAAGAAGGGTTCTTTTTTTTTTTTTTTTGGGTGCAGGAACTCTGATTTCGTGAGACTGTTTTTGGTCAAAGTGTCTTATTTCCTTCATCTGAGCAGACGATCTAGATGGGATTTCTTTGAGAACATACATGTCTCCAGTATTTTTTTTTGTTTTTGGCTTTATTTTTATTTTATTTTTCCTTTTGAGGCTGTGGGTTATTTTCCTCAGTTGAATCTGTGGTGTCCTTTAAAGAACTGGTTTCTTGAGATCCTCTTCTGGAGCTGCGGATTTTTACTTGCATTATTTTCATTCTCTTCAGAATCTGTGATTTCTTAATAAAAATTGTTGGTTCCGGGGCTCTGTTTTGAGATTCATCTTGCTGTTCTGAAGACTGTCGATGGGTTCATTGAAAATTACCGTATTTGTGGGCTTCTGCTCTCCGGTCAACCCCCTATCTGGGTTGACTTGCAAGATCTTGCATGCTTGTTGGTTGGGTCAGCTGATTGATTTGATTATTTATTTTTAATTTTTTCTATCTTGCATCCGGATTTCTAATGGGCGTTCGCTCTTCTTATGAGCCGATTCGGTGATGATAAATTAAGATAAACCTTGCATGGGAACAAGTGGGGGGGGGGCATAACAAGATCCAGGAAAGTCAACTGGCTGACTTAATTTTTACTTTCGATTTTTTCAGCTAGCTGGTGTCACCACTATCTCCTATCTCTCTCTCTCTTCTCCCTCCTTGTTGCGAAAAAAAGAGCTCTCTCTCTCTCTCTCTCTCTCTTCTCTCTATGATTTTTTATTAGAATATTCGAGCTGATTAATCTGAGGAGCTAATTCTCAACTTCGGGACGCTTTGTAGGGACTTCTGATGATAAAGTGGAAAGAAAGGGATAAGATTGTTCTCTAAATCTAATATTTTGGAAGGACTTAGTCATAATTAACTTAAAAATAAAATTATTTTAGAGAAATTAATGTACTCTTAAATAAACAAAATTGACCTCTCTCTCTCTCTCTCTCTCTCTCTCTCTCTAATTCTGCTTCACCGTCAAGATTAAGAGATCCCAGACAAGAACATCCACAAAAAGAGCTGAGGTTCTGTCAATCACGTGAAGAACATAAAACAGGAAAAAATATTTCAGAGTCGTCCCCAGAGCGATCCACCCACTCCAAAAGTTTTCTGAGAACAGCCGAGGAATCTACATTAAAAACAGTCAAAGAGTGCCAAGAGATTTCAGAGACGTCCCCAGAATGGTCTACCCACTCCAAAAGTTTTCTGAGAACAGCCGAGGAATCTACATTAAAAACAGTCAAAGAGTGCCAAGAGATTTCAGAGACGTCCCCAGAATGGTCTACCCACTCCAAGAGGTTTCTTAGAACAGCCGAGGAATCTACATTAAAAACAGTCAAAGATTGCCAAGAGATTTCAGAGACGTCCCCAGAATGGTCTACCCACTCCAAGAGGTTTCTTAGAACAGCCGTGGAATCTACATTAAAAATAGTCAAGAGTGCCAAGAAAATTCAGATTTCTTTCCCCAAATGGGCCATACAATCATCATCAGACTAGAGAACGTCCCCCAAGTCAAAACGATCTGCCACTCGAAAAGGCCCTGTACAGAGACAAGAAGGGTGGGAGGGGTCCTGCTTACCCGGGCCGGGCTCCCTACTCGCACTTGATGGAGCGGTAGATGTGCCGGACGAAGAGGAGGGCGGCGCGGAAGCCGACCGTGCCGAGCATGAGGAAGAAGCCGTAGCAGATGCAGGCCATGTAGCCGAAGAAGAAGGACGTCTGCATGAAGCCCGACATGTCCGAACGGGCGTAGTAGTAGTACAGGCAGTTGCCGTAGATGAACAGGCCGGTCGAGCCACCGCAGAGGAACGACCTGCACCGCAGACAACCATGCCCGCCCTGTGAGCTCCAATTATGCCCCTCTTTCTGAGGAAATTGCCTTTTTATTCGAGAATTACTAAAACTGGGAAGTTGATGTGATTTCAGAAGTCTGCCCGTTCCTGTTAATAAATAAAAAAAGCGGCGGGGGGATGTTGACTAGAAAACATGGCTGATCTCCTAGTCAACCCTCTAATTCTATCACTTTACATGTCTCTGGGACTTCTGCTTGGGGAGGGGGGAGGCGAGGTGCAAAGAAAGCAGGGAATCAAAGCAACTGTTTCGGTGGGATAGTTGACTAACCATGCGGTCAAATGGATTCAAAAGCTGGTGTGGCATGCGTTTCATATTTCCGTTCCTTGATCTGGGTCAACTTTACTGATAATCAATTTAGCATGGATAGACCTAGCCGAAGGAGGCATCCTCACTTTATCAATCGTCAACTAATATTTGACTTCCTCACTGATAATCCTCAGCATTTTAAACAGCATCTCTGCTTGCATTGTTTGGCTCACATTTCTAGTCAACCTCTCTCCTCCACCCTATGCCTCAGCCTTTTCTGCCACCCCGGTGGTCCCCACTAGTTCTCTGCCCTCTAGCTTGCCCAGTTCCTGGCCCACTCTCTACCGTGGGTATCCTTCAAAGGGATGAAGTTCCTGGATCTGAGAGGGAGCCCCCAGGGCTTGTTCAGTCTCGCAGAAACACTTGAAGAACTGGCGTTCTAAATCTGGAAATTTGGTGCGATTGTGAACCTTGGAAGCAATACGTGTGCATGAACTCATGTGTTTCAGTGGTGAAATGCAGGTGGTGTGTGTTTTCCTTTTACCATGATCCGCATAAGATCATTAAAACCCAAAAGACTTACTCTTTCACTTGCCCAAAGAAAAAAATAGCGCATCAATTTTTTTCAAAAATTGATCAAAAAAGCTAAAAAATACGTTCCACTTGGATAAAAAATCAAACTTGTTGACACGAAAATTAAAGTGATCAAGATGAGGATCAACATGTCACATACATCATCAGGGGTGGGAGTAAAGATTCAAAAACCAAGCATACAGGTCATAAAAGGGTTTCAAGAAAATCATATCTACGCTGCAGAAAATGGTGCTTCTAAAATAATTTATTTTATGGATAGAGACATTAAAGTAAGTACATTTTCTCAGTAGAACAATGTACGTATAAGGATATTCAGAACAAAAAATCAGAGTGAAGAGGAAAAAAAGAATACGTATAGTTCCAAAGTGATTCAAAAGAACATATCATACCAGGAAAAAGGCGACACTCTGTATCACAGCACGGGGAGTGGAAACAAAGAGAACATTAATTAAACAAAGGAGTATGAAGTGGGCAGATTACCTCCACCACCATGCATGATCTTCTGCAGCGAGCTGAAAGTATGTCAACGCCACCGTGATGAAGGCGGTGACGATTAAGAGAATAATGAAGACTATGAAAAGGATGCTGTATATAGTATATATTCTGTGGCCCCACACGCTGGCAAATATGTAGTACAGCTCGATGTAAATAGCACTGAAAGGCAAAAATCCAGCCATCGCCATCTGGGGGATGGTACTGCGATACCAAGGCAATGGAGGAATCTCTCTAGGGAACTTGCTGGTACGAACAGGAGCTTGGAACTCTGTTTTGCTGTTCTTACCGGCAATCCCACCCAAGACAAGCAATGGAAAGGTTACCAACGTCCATATCAGAGCGATCACCACAATGGTCCCAAAAGGCAATGCTGCAGTGGCATTATATGCAATTGCAACTGTATTAAGGAAGCAGAATGTCAAGAAAAGGGGCCCACAGAAGAGGCATCCTGTCAGTAGTAAATTTCTCACCTGCCACACACCAATAAAACTTACATTAGACCCATAAAGCAACATTCAAATCAAGAATAATCCATTAAGTACAAAAGTGGAAGTGTAAGCAGACCAAAAAGCTGACTCGTGTATCTATCCGTTTTACATATGCCTTCATGCAAATTTATAATCACACAACTGAATCTTTGAGTTAGTATGTGAACACATTGATGATACTAAATAGAAATACAGTGCAAAAAAAAATTACCCAGTTGGTTCCTTCAAGTTGGAAATAGAAAGAGGTTGCTGTATAGCCAGCTATCCCAGAAGTAAGTGCATATATGACGACCAATGCAGTGAAAAGTGCTCCACGGTTGTAAGGATAAAATACCCCGACTAGTGCGAGAATAAAAATGAAAATGGCACTGCAATGCAAGAGGATCACTATCAGGTATGAGACAATGTCAAAAATAGAGTACATATGAACTAAGTAACACATGGATTTATCCAATGAACTTATTAAAAAAAAACAGCTAGAGGAAATAAGACAAACAGTGCAAATAGTTGAGTGCCAGATCCGATGCAGGCAGCAAGAAGTGACTTGTTTTTAGGAAATCTGAAGACATCGCCATGGATATATTTCCAACCCGTCTCTTCTTGGTCTTCAACGGACTCTTCATCATGGGCATACCTTTGCAAAAGAAGAACACCGCGGAGGTAAGCAAAAGAAGAGGTAGAACTACAAAGACCTCAGTATCCAGAGAATCAGCAATAGGAAATTTAATCAAGACATCAATTCATGGAAGCCTTTTGTAAAATTCTGTAAGATATAGAAACTAACTGCAAAATCTTGTTTTTGGAGAAAGCACACTGCGGTCAATTGACCAAAATGTTCTGTCTTCATCTTCCAGAGTTAGATCATATTTTTAAAGTAAAAATGTTCCAATGTGGTCTTCAGTAAAATACACATCAAGCATCGATGAGTGGAAAAATCAAACAGAGCAGAAAACTGAAATGCGAAAATTTAAACTATTAGCAGATATTATAATGCCGGGAATCATTTCATGCGTACAATCTTCTCTCAAGGGGACCTGAACTCATATTAACTATATGCTGATCATACTTGCTGTGAAAATTTATGACTTTGCATCATAATGATATTAGGCTTTATGCACATATTTTCCTACTAAAAATATTACAATGCATTCATAACATACTAATTTCACTGCATGTGCGATCGACAGGGTGAAATAAAATAAATAGGCTCAAATAAAAGGAATGAGGGACATTAAAGAAGTTTCTCACTTTACAAAGTCATTCCTTAGCACACGCATGAGAATTGTGGATAGGAATCCCGTCAAGAGAAGCGCTGTCACACATGAATTGATAATTGAAAACCAATGAATCTCCAAGTGGCGTGGCAGAGAAGAGGAGTGGGAATACTTATCCATTCTCTTCTCATACGGAATTTCTGTTTCTGTCCACTTGGCAGAGTACGAAAACTCTACGTCAATCTCCCTGTCTTCAGTGATATCCACCGGGGAGTTGATATCATTCTTTGCATTGATCTCAATCACACGGTCCGCATTGTAGAGGATATCAAAGTGTATGTGCCTATAGAGGAAGTATTTATAGGAAGTGGGATCCTTCCTATCTTCTTCCACCTTCCCAACAAATCCCCATAATGGCAGGTCATCATAGTACATCTGGAAGTAGTAGTTCTTCATGACAACACTCCGGAACATGTAAACTTCTTCTCTTGTGAGCTTCTTCTTGCAGACAACTTTGGAATTCAGGTCAATGAGGAAGTCAAGTTTGTAGGGAGCATCGATAAGGCGGTCCCCATTCAAGACCTCACCAAGAGCTTCTAGTTTCTCATTGGCATCACCTGCGTAGAGTTGGATTCGAGAATGTCAGAAAACTCTGATTAAGAAACATGGATGATTCCAAATTATGTGGAGAATTCAAACCTGTAGAGCAGAAGGGGAGATCATAGAACCGGTATGTCTCACTGAAATGAGAAGCATAAGTAGAATTAGAAGAAAGGGATCGCTATAAATACTTAGTAATTGAAAAAGGGCAAGGCGAAAATATCCGAAATTGCACAATTAACCAGTATACTAGCCTGATCATATCATACAACAAACGAAGGCGTTATTCAGCACCCACTGACCGGCAAAGTAGACTTTGCGGCCAAAATTCATCTGAACTTTATATAATTCTTTTTTGATAAAACATATGTGATCTAAGGTTCAGGCGGCGCCTTACTTTCCATCTCTTTTCTACAAGGGTATGGGACACTTAAAACTATTAAAAAATGTACGGTTGACGAAGCACCATTGAGACAGATTCCACGGAAATGACGAGAAGCCCGAGGCCTGTTGGTAGCTATCAAGACCTACGCAAATTCTCGCAGATCTCAAATAAATCAGTCCAAGTAACAGCCTTATACGCCCAACATCGTCACAAAGGACGTAAATTAGGCCGTTATTTTAATAATCCCCGACGTCGGGAAAGAGAAACCAAAGTAATTGTATGATTATCACATGTGTACCATAATCGCCGCAAGCATCGGACAGAAAGGCATTGAATGAATCGTCAAAGAGACGTACACGGAGTCCCTAAATATCCTCCCCAGGTTAGAGAAAACACCGACAGAGCCGGATAGGGCAAAAAGGGCCGGAACGGGGACCGGAGGGCAGCCTTCACCTTGGATTGTGGAACGGCCCGACCTTGTTGGCGTAGAGAGGGACATGATCCCCTCGCTTGTAGCTGTGGTCGGACGCATCACAGACAACCCCGGCTACTCCGAAGCACACGAGCAGACCTGCGATCTTCACCAGAACCGCCGCCGTCTTCCCCATCTCTCCTAGCTGCCCTCCCTCCTCACCTCTCTCCTTCGATGAGTGAGTACTTCGCGATTCCCCAGAGGAAGATGAGAGAGAGGAGAAGAGAGAGAGAGAGAGAGGGATCGACAGAGATCCGCTCACCTCCCGGGGAAGGAGTTTGGACACTGAAGAGCGGTACCCACACCCGCTAAACCGCCGGATCGAGAAGGCCTAGGAATGGACGGTCCAGATGCCCTCCCACGGTCGAACTGTTGACCTAGCAAAATTTGACATGTGGCATGGTAAATCACTAACGACCCCACCAGCCCGTCTCCAAAATGTCAGCCCTCCCCGGTCGTGGCTATTGGTTGACTTTTTCGGCACGTGCCACATCAATTCTTACTTATTATTCGTACTTAAGTTGACTCATCTTTATCAAGTACATTATTATTAAGTTCATAATAACCTTTTAACTAAGTATGCTAAATATTTGTCAAGTCAAATCCTATTTTTAGTAACTCTTGCTTCGCTGGCTCTCTCTCTCTCTCTCTCTCTCTCTCGCTAATTAATAGATAGAGACTTGCACGTGCCGAGTATATTTCAGCTCAAAATAGAGGTATATGTAATAATATAACTTGTAGGGCACTTTTGTCTAGAGAAAAATTAAATAAGGGGCTTAATGAAATAGACAGATTAACGGATCTTAATTGGATCCTACAAGCGTTACGGATCCGAGCTTCACCATTGGTGCAGAGCTGGGTAGGTCAATGTGTGGGCTCCACAGGGGAATCCAACGGTCCTTGTCCACGTGGGCGTTCACGTGTGCCACAGCAAGAAAAGCCAAAGCTCCCATCCCAAGGCTTTGAAGCAATCCCTACCGTTGGTTATACTATCTCGCAATATGGGGCACTCTCGGCCGTCAGATTAACACGCGAGGCCGCCAAATCTTAACCAGTACCGAGGAGCATCATAACGAGTTTTGTTTTATTGCATTTAAAAATCGGTTATCAAGGGGCCCGGGAAACATCATCCAGAGCTCGGCCCGCAATGTTCGGGCTTTTCTCTCAATCTTTAAAAAGCCCATAAAATTTTAAATTTTTCTCTCAGAGCTGTTGAGTCTGCCGATATAGATCCCGGGCTTCGGGCTGGGTTTTCATGAAGTTGGCCCGGCCCGTAGTAATTATGCTGTGCCGTAATAATAATGATTATTTTAATAATATTACCGGCTGGGAGATGCGAATGCTTGGTTGGGAGATGCTCAGAACAAATGGCGTGGTCGACGAAGCTGCTACCGCCGCCGGCAATGGAGGCCGCCGCCGAGGGGAGCGCCGCCGGGGCCGCCGTCCTGTGCCGATCAGTGCACGTCCGTCTTCTTCGCCGCTCTCGCTCGATCTGTAAGGCGGATTCGTCAGTTTGATTTGTCTGCTCCTTGCCCGAGGTAGAGGGGGACTTCCTTGAGAGCTAGGGTTTTCTCTGTCGATCGGTTGTTCGGAGAGCTGGGATCTCGGATCTCGCTGCGTTTGGGAGGGGATCTGAGGTTTTTTTTTTTGCGCTGGCTTTTCCAGGAAGACGCGGTATGTGAGTTTCGGGCCCCGGCAGGTGAGGGTTGATCGTTAGATGATCATGAAATGGCCTTTCTAGCTTTCTCGAGCATGCGAACTTCCGCTGCAGTGGAGTAGCAAGTGTTCTTTTCCTGCTTGATCGGCAGTCTGGCATTGTGGGGGCGAGGGTCGGGGAATGGGGGACTCCGTCGACGCGATATTGGAGTTTTTGAGAAGGAATAAGTTCGACAGGGCTGAGGCTGCACTGCGAGGAGAGCTGGGGAGCCGAATGGATTTGAATGCGGGGAAGGCTGTTTCTGTAGAGAAAGAAAAAGACGAAGCTGGTGGGAGAAATCATGTCACGAAGGAAGGCTCGTCTGCCACAAGGAGCGAGGATATCTCTAATGAGCTTGTTGTCAAGGAGGTTGAGGTCGGCAGCGTCAGAAACCGCTCCGACAGTAAGAAAGGTCCGACATCTGTCTCAGGAAATGATAATGCTTCAGTTGATCTTTATCCATGGGCGTTCACTAGTGAGGCCGCCGCTGATTCTGTGTCGTCAAAGGATAGCAGTTCATTATCTGCCAGTTTCTCGGCGCTGTCGCTTTCAGGCAAACCAAGGCACCAATCCGGTACCAGTGCGTCTGATAAATGCGATTCCTTTGCACAGAACAAGACGGATGCATTGGGAGAGCATGGAATCGCGAGGTCTGGGTCAAACAAGAGCAAGGTTGAAGTAAAGGTGGGGAGCAGCCAAACCAGTGATTCTAATGCCGGTGTTACCTGCTACATCAATGATTTGCCAGATAATCCTTGGTCAAAAAATGAGGAATCATGGAGAGAATGCTCTGTCAAAACTGTATTTCCTTTTTCCAAGGGGGATGCATCCTGCAGTCGTGATACTTCTCTCAGAACTGGTGATAGTAAAAAGGATAAGAGGAAGATAGTGGAAAGTGATGACACCACTGGCGCGTTCATAGAAGAAGTAGAGGAGATGAGTAGGCCTTTCCCATTTGGAAAGCCACATGAATCTGTAGAGCAGACAAGGATTGGATCATTTGATCTGCCACGTATGCCTGAAAATCACAGGGAGGAACTGCCAAGGCTACCTCCTGTAAGGTTGAAGTCCGAGGACAAGCCTGCACATATACATTGGGAAGAAAAAGCTTATCATCATGGGTCAGAAACCAAGCTTACTAATGCAGATAACACATTCTTGATTGGCTCTTTTCTGGATGTCCCAATCGGGCAAGAGATCACCTCTTCTGGTTTGTAACCCTTACTTTGCTTACTTTTCTTCATTTTACTCACTGGCTGGTTTTTCTAGCTAATGACAATGGAGAGAACATTCGGGTTGTACCGTTGATGCCTGATATTAATCATAACTTCCGTGGTTCAATTACTATTCATAGATAAAATATGCAAGTATTTTGTTTTTTAAAATTTTGTCCTTTTTTTGATAACTTTCAAATTTGGGTGTGGAGGTGTCGAATTCAATTTTCTGTCATAGACTTGTCTGTATAAATATTTTCGTGCCTATATTATTTTTTCTTTCCTCATGGAACGGTCTTATTTTGACGAAGTAGTTATTGGTGCTTTCATTACGCTATTTATAGACAATGACTGAATTTCTACATCATCACTTTTACATGCTAAGGGTAGATAAGAAGGGTATTTCTGGGATCTTGACAGAGACTTTGGCTTTTGTAGAAGAACTTGTGCAATTGAAAGCATGCCGCATAATTTGTTTGGTTTGTTTTCTTGTTCATTTTGGTTATATTCCGACCAGAGAAATTGGTTGAGGTGGCTTGAAACCAAAATTTGCTTTGAAGACACCTAAATTATTGTTGTATAAATCCGTACACCAGAACAATCCTTATGCCTGTGTAAACTAATGAGGAATTCATATCTCTGAAGACAAATCATCAACGCCATATCAAGTAAAATGTCGCTGAAAACTTTGATTCGTTTTGGACGAGTTAAAGTTCAAAAAATTGTAGAGGAGTCATGGCGATGCTTTGTGATGTAGGAGACGATGAAGGGAACTCAGACATGCAGCTATTTGGGTTGCTTTGGATGATACGTATTTGCAGCACCGTGAGGAGTTTTTTGTGGAATTGCTAATGAATCGAGTGGATGATATCTCAGTTTTGGCTTCTAGGAAACCTCAGGCTGTGGGTTACAGAGCTTGAACAATTATAGGTTATATGTGTTGCAAAGTTTTGATCATTACTCATTAGTTTTGTACGAATTTGTTATGCGGTAAAGGAGAGGTGTATTGGAGGCAGTTAAGTAGGTTATTCTTATCCGCGAGGGCTGTCACAAGGGTAGAGGTGAGGCATGGCCTGTGAGGATTGGACGCACACCTTTTTCTTCCACTTCTTAATATTGATAGTAATATTAATATTATTATTTCAAACAAATAATTGGGAGGATCAAAATTGGATTGGTGGCTTGTGGTTACAAATTTTTTTTCCTATCATGTTGAGCAGAAATCCAATGCATCATCTCAAAACTGAGTTCCTTAGTGGCTTGTAACTGTAGAAGCCTCATCTGAAGTTCCGTCTTTGTCCTATGTAATTCTTACCACCACTCTGGCCACCACCATTCCATTATCTTCAGTAGAACACGTTCTATGCCTAATTGCATTATTTCTGCGTCACAACCAGAGACCTAATTTGACATTTCGATCACGTTCATTTTTACTGGGACCGGTTCGACATTATTTGTGTGCAAATGTCATTGCCATTGCCTCCCAACCTTTACAAGTTACCTCAATCTCTGAATCTTACCACATCATACCTTCCCTTTAACACTTCGTTCGTACAATTGTTGCCTTGTTCTGTCTTGCTCGTTGTCATGTTCGCTTGTCACATTTGCTGGTGAGCCACGGTTAGAACGGTTGTTCATACTTTCTTTCGTTTTTCTTAAAAAATTGAAGTTTGAATCAGATTTTCGTGTCATCTCGTGGACTTAAAAGTACACATAATATAAGTATCTGTAGAGGTATTGTGTGCCCACACATGATATGCTGATGCCAAAATTGTTTTCTGGCAGTTAAACATTGTTTTATAACACATAATCTATCTTTTTCTGGGTGTTCTAATTGATATCTGATGAAGTGATACATTTTTTCTATTTTTCATATTGATACCTTGTATGTACGCAATTGCCTCATTTTTTTCTGTTTAACTTATCATAATGACTAACAATAGGTGGAAAACGGACATTGGGAAGCAGTTGGCTCTCCGTTAGTCAAGGAATCGCTGAGGATGCTGAGTTGGTTTCAGGTTTTGCGACTGTTGGTGGTGATGAGACAGTCGAGTATCCGAATGACTACTGGGACTCTGATGAATACGATGATGACGATGATGTTGGATATACTAGGCAACCCATTGAAGATGAGACGTGGTTTCTGGCTCATGAGATTGACTATCCAAGTGATAATGAAAAAGGAACTGGGCAAGGTAGTATTCCAGATCAGCAGGCAGGGGTTCAAAATAAAGATGACGATGACGATCAGTCCTTTGCTGAAGAGGACTCGTATTTCTCTGGTGAGCAGTATTTCCAAGCCAAAAACATTGACCATGCTGCTTCTTCAGAAGACCCAATTGGGCTGTCCACAGGTGAAGCATTTGGCAGAACTCGTGAAAATGACTTAATAGCTCATTATGACGGGCAATTAATGGATGTTGAGGAACTTAATTTGATGCGTGCAGAGCCTGTCTGGAAGGGGCTTGTTACCCAATCTAATGAGTTGGTTTTGTTGGAAAATGATCGTGTTTTGAGTGAGAGTGAGCACCCTCAGCCTGGTGTCTTTTGCAATGATGACGACCATCATGGTTCGGTCAGATCCATTGGTGTGGGCATAAGCAGTGATGCTGCTGATATTGGAAGTGAAGTGCGTGAAAGCTTGATTGGGGGCAGCAGTGAAGGAGACATTGAATATTTTCATGGTCATGATCATACTGTTGGAGGATCTGGACAGTCTGAACATTACGCAAATGAAAAATACTTTGAAAAGGCAAAAAGGGATAAAACAAGAACCGCAAGAAATGATTCAGATAAGTACATCGTAGATCCTAACAGAGGTGTTTGTAACTCTGCTGCGAGTTATGGTGATGGTGGCTTTTCTTTTACACCTCCTATAAGAGCCGATGAAGCATTGCACGTGGAACCTCGAAAGTCCTCGTGGTCATCGAAGGACACTGGTGTGGGTTGTGAGGATGGAGATGATTATTGTAATGGTTTCGTGACAAATGATGACATGCTTGCCACGTGGAGGCAAAAAGGCAATGATTCCTCTCTTCTAAATATATCTGGTGGTGAGCATCTTGGTATTACTGGTGGATCAAGAACATCTACTGGATCAACAGCCTCACAAAATGATTATGTCGAGAAGGATGATATGGGGAGGGAACAAGATGATCAAACAAGTGATGCAAGGGAAGAGGACCCTGGGGCAACACTAGAAGATGAGGAAGCAGCAGCAGTGCAGGAACAGATAAGGCAGATAAAAGCCCAGGAAGAGGAATTCGAAACATTCAATCTTAAGATTGTTCATAGGAAAAACAGGTAGAGTCTGTTGCCTAGCCTAATTTTCTCAACTGATGAACTAGTTTCTCTATCATCTGTCTTTTGGTAATACCTTCTGACATCCTATTTATGTACAGAATGGTAGTATTGGTCTTTATGTTTCGATCTCTTATTTACCCCTTTTTTCATTGCTAACCAGAACTGGCTTTGAAGAAGAAAAAAACTTCCAGGTTGTCCTGAATTCAGTGATTGCTGGGCGTTATCATGTCACTGAGTTCTTAGGATCAGCCGCATTTAGCAAAGCTATCCAAGCACATGACTTGCACACTGGAATGGATGTATGCGTGAAAATTATAAAGAACAACAAAGACTTTTTTGATCAGAGCCTTGACGAAATCAAGCTACTGAAATTTGTCAACAAGCATGATCCTGCTGACAAATACCACATTCTACGCCTGTATGATTATTTCTATTATCGAGTAAGTATTTCATTCCTATTGGCACCTATAGTCCATTGCTTTCTTTTTGTCTATCTCGGCTTCATTCTCTCTCATTATTGGAACAACAGGGTTTTTTCTCTTTAAGCATCATGTATGATGATTGGTCATATGCCATATTTTTATTTCATTCAATCTCTGATTTGACGGTAGTTTATGTTTGTCTATTTAAAGCGGTTATACTTTTTGTTTTATTTTACATACACAACAAAATTAAAGTAGTGACTTGTCTTCCTTGGATCGCCACCTTGCATTGCACGCTTTTCCTTGATAGTATTTATGTAGAACATCGTTTGTCCAGTCAGTCTGACATAGGCCAGCTCATGTTACCTGCCCTGTTTTTTCACGTTACCTAGTAGCTTAGTCGGTAGTTCAAGAATTTTAAAGATATTTTACTACTTTTAGATGAGATTTGTCCGCAGACTTTGTATGATCCAGAGACTGAGAAGAGTGTTCCTCCCAGTACTGTTATCAGTTCACCACTGGCTTCACAATCTGCTAAACGAGCTTCATCTCTTTTCTCATCTGATTCTGGTGACTGGTGGCAAACTTAAAGTACTACAGTATCCTTGAAAATTTGATTCTTATTTTGACTCTGGACAAAGCTATTGCCAATTTATGGATGCGGTCAAATCAATATGGTCTTGTTGGTGTTTCCCTTTGTGACCATACTTTCCTGTCTGTGGCTCAAATTGTTTTGCCTTTTGATGTATGCCTCTCCTGAACCGGCCGTCTCTCTGTGTGTGCTTGTGCCATCTACTTTTGAATCATCTACTTGTGTACCTGTTGAGTTGGATCTGGATATTTGATGCCTAGAGAATCATTCTGTTCATAAACCATTGTATCCATTTCCAATCTTTTCGTGAAGACATGGATAATATTTTTGCTGGAGCCCACGACCTTAAAATTTTTTTTAGAAAAGACTAGGTTTTTGGCTGCCTGATAATCCGTCTCTTCTGTGCTAATGATATAATGATCGCTTGTTCTACAGTTCAAATCATTCTGTCAGAGACAATTTTTTTAACCCTTAATCGTCGCATATTGACATCAAGTCAACTGATACATGCTTAAAGTCAACCCCTTCCTGTGGAACATCGCGCCATCTCGTTGACTGACGACTGTGCTCCTCATCTGTGTTAATTAGTGTGATTCCAATGTCTCCTCAATCGAATAACAATTAATCTACTTCTGCCGGTGAACTGCAGATGTCCTTGGCTCCCATTTCTTTGACTGATTCTTTTCGGTGGCGCAGGAACATCTGCTGATCGTCTGTGAACTTCTCAAGGCAAACCTGTACGAATTCCACAAGTTCAATCGAGAATCAGGCGGGGAGGTCTATTTCACGATGTCGAGATTGCAGGTGCGTGCCCTGATTAGAACACTAAAACCGCAATCTCTCTCTCTCTCTCTCTCTCTCTCCTGGCAATCTGCTTGAAATTTTATTGATGTTCGGATCTGCAGTCGATCACGATCCAGTGCCTGGAAGCACTCGAATTCTTACACGGCCTCGGTCTCATTCACTGCGACCTGAAGCCCGAAAATATATTGATCAAGAGTTATAGCAGATGTGAAGTGAAGGTCATCGATCTTGGAAGCAGTTGCTTTGAGACTGATCATCTCTGCTCATATGTTCAATCTCGATCTTACCGCGCGCCTGAAGTCATTTTGGGCCTTCCCTACGACAAGAAGATAGATATATGGTCGCTTGGCTGCATCTTGGCGGAGCTCTGCACCGGCAATGTAAGCTTGAACTCGCCCTCCCCTTGCTCTTGTTTGGCGCGTGCTTGGATTTTTCCTTATTCAATGCAAATATGTTCGCATGTTTCATATAGTTCTCCTTATAATTATATGCCTTATCTTTGGAGATTTTGCGGCGGATGCGGTGACCTTTTTCTGGCATAACTGTTTTCTGGGCTCGCCGTTGACTTTCACACTGAGACACATCTCTGTCCAACTCTGAAGGAATCTTAGGCAGCCGGTCGGCACCTCTTTCAGCATTGTGATTGGATGTGAACAGAATTATGCGCCACAAAACTTTGCTAAATCTGAAAGAACTGAGTTACCATCTTTCATCTGATTATGGACTGTGGATTAGAGGAGCTGGCGCACTGCCAAAATCTACATGAACTGGGCGCCTAGATCTAGGCTGTC
Source organism: Spirodela polyrhiza (assembly GCA_024713555.1). Taxonomy (NCBI): domain Eukaryota; kingdom Viridiplantae; phylum Streptophyta; class Magnoliopsida; order Alismatales; family Araceae; genus Spirodela; species Spirodela polyrhiza. Next base: position 8,713,503 of record CM046530.1, on the reverse strand, counting down.
GTCCCCATCAGGGGTTAGATTCCATGATGACTGCTCGGCGCTAGATCACTCCAATGCTCTCTGCTTTGTGGGTAACATTGGATAGAAAATATATATTTTCGATCTGAGAAGTATCTGACTCTGTTCTTGGAAGATCTGCACTATTTGCAGCAAAATTTGGCTCATATATTGGCAGGTTTGATCCATTGAAATTTTTTTTACATCATCATCATCATCGTCATCGTCGTCATTTATTAAATGCTATAAACGAATCCAGGATGCTCACTTTGAATAGTTCCTCGTGTTGCTTGCCTCTCCCTTCCAGTTTCATCCATTATTTCTTCTTCTCCGCTATAAATCCTCAAGATATGGCTCATCTTTTTTCCTTGTTAGATCAGCTCCGCGTTTTTTTTTTTTCAAAAAAAAAAATTTCGATCTTCATGGGGTTGAAACGATATCCTTGTTCAACAGGTCCTCTTTCAGAACGATTCTCCAGCGACTCTGCTCGCGCGGGTCGTCGGAATCATCGGCCCCATCGATCAGACCATGCTGGCGAAGGGCCGAGACACGTACAAATACTTCACCAAGGGCCACCTGCTCTATGAACGCAACCAGGTGAGAGAGAGAGAGAGAGAGAGAGAGAGAGAGAGAGAGAGAGAGAGAGAGAGAGAGAGAGAGAGTCGCTGATTTGGGTTTCGTTCTTCGCAGGAGACCAACCGGCTGGAGTGCCTGATCCCGAAGAAGACGTCGCTGAGGCACCGGCTGCCGATGGGCGACCAGGGCTTCATCGACTTCGTCTCCCACCTCCTGGAGATCAACCCCAAGAAGCGGCCCTCGGCGGCGGAGGCCCTGAAGCACCCCTGGATCACCCACCCCTACGAGCCCATCTCCTCGTGAGATGATCGCCGGTGCAATTTTTTCCGGCGGGTCGCCGGCCGATGCCCGGCAGCAGCAGCCGCTGGGTTCCTCGTGGGTGGCGGCGGCGGCCGGGGGAGGGTGTGGTGTAACGTGGGGGGAGAAGGGAAGGGTCATGGGTTTTTGTATATGATTGTGATTAAATTCTCTGGTGCGGGGGTGGTCGTATGGTGTTGTTTGGGTGGGGCGAGGCTGGGCTCCTCTCCCCACCCCGCTCGCTCCCTGTCACGCCGCCATGGACTTGTACTTCCACGGCCCTCCGGGGGATGATCATCTGTTGTGTTTATCGTCGCCCTTCTTCTTCTTCTTCTTCTTCTTCTTCTTCTGCTCCTCCTTCTTCTTCTTCTTCTTCTTCTTCTTCTTCTTCTTCTTCTTCTTCTTCTTCTTCTTCTGCTCCTCCTTCTTCTTCTTCTTCTACTTGATCTGGATTGGGCGCTTTTGTGGCGGCGGTGCTCTTGTTTGCAGTGGTGCTGCTACAGGCACCGCGGATGGGCTGCCCAGTTTGAGCTCGTGGGGGGGAGAGAGAGAGAGAGAGAGAGAGAGAGAGAGAGAGAGAGAGAGGGAGGTACAGAGAGGGAGGGAGGGAGAGAGAGAGAGAGAGAGAGAGAGAGAGAGAGGGAGGTACAGAGAGGGAGGGAGGGAGAGAGAGAGAGAGAGAGAGAGAGGACCGTCGTCTTGCTCATTTTCATTATTAATACGATAAACTCTCCATGCACGTGCATGGAGTACACTTCCAGCTGGTTTCGGGGAAGCTTCTATGGCCGTCATCTTCCCGCCATTGGCATCGGCAGAGCGGCTCCGCAGGTCGCCGAAGGCGACGATCGCCGGAAGGGGAGCCGCCCCGATGATCACTCGGAGCAGGAGAAGACCATGAGGAAAACTCCACACCGGAAAACTCTTACTCTATCAATCAGGAACACGAACGAAGCATTTCTTTCATGATTCGCGAAGATAATTCAAGATCGGGCGACGAACGCGGGGATTCCTCATCCACAAAGATTTATGCAGACCGTTCTTCAAGAACGCGTCCTTATTTCTTCAGTTGGAGTTGAGAATGGAGGAGGGTCGAGGGATTGGGTCAGACTTTATACGCCTTTCTCTGGCCTCCGGCGGCGTGGGTCCTCCCGCCGCCGGCGGCCGGGGCGGCTCCTGGGAGGAATGCCGCGAGCGCCGCCCTGAGGACTCCCTTCAGCACCTTTCCTCGCCGTGGGACGTACCGGGGATGGATCGCCGGCCGGAGGAGAAGCAGATGCCCTGCAGCGCGAGCCACCGTCACCATCGTCTCGGGCTCGGCGGCGCCGGAGACCGAGAACAAGGAGGAGGAGGAGGAGGGGGAGGACGAGGACGAGGACGAGGGATGTGATTAATGCTCCGGCCATAACTGACCGTTGCCGTTTAATGATGGAGTTTGGAGTCCACTGTTCCGCAGTGAGGTTACTCGAGTTTCTCACTCTCACAATGGAGGCCCTCCAGGAGGTGCCGTAGAGAGGGAAAGGCATCACCGGCGAGTGATCGTAGCTCGAGATCTCTCCTACGTCCTCCGGGTCCCAGTTGGAGATGTCCAGAGAGAGAGAGAGAGAGAGAGAGAGAGAGCGAGAGAGAGAGAGAGAGAGAGAGAGAGCGAGAGAGAGCGAGCGAGAGCGAGAGCGAGAGAGAGCGAGAGAGAGAGAGAGAGAGAGAGAGAGAGAGAGAGAGAGAGAGAGAGAGAGAGAGAGAGAGAGAGAGAGAGAGAGAGAGAGAGAGAGAGAGAGAGAGAGAGAGAGAGAGAGAGAGAGAGAGAGAGAGAGAGAGAGAGAGAGAGAGAGAGAGAGAGAGAGAGAGAGAGAGAGAGAGAGAGAGAGAGAGAGAGAGAGAGAGAGAGAGAGAGAGAGAGAGAGAGAGAGAGAGAGAGAGAGAGAGAGAGCGAGAGAGAGAGAGAGAGAGAGAGAGAGAGAGAGAGAGAGAGAGAGAGAGAGAGAGAGAGAGAGAGAGAGAGAGAGAGAGAGAGAGAGAGAGAGAGAGAGAGAGAGAGCGAGAGAGAGAGAGAGAGAGAGAGAGAGAGAGAGAGAGAGAGAGAGAGAGAGAGAGAGAGAGAGAGAGAGAGAGAGAGAGAGAGAGAGAGAGAGAGAGAGAGAGATATCTCCTATGAAGGGTATCCTCTCTCTCTCTCTCTCTCTCTCTCTCTAAATTTTAGGACGAGGGCAACTCATTGTAAATCTATTCCTACTCTCTTCAGATTACAAACGTCTCCAAGATTACACATTTTTTGTCTAAACTCTTTTTGCTTTTGTACCTTTTTTTCTTGATTGAGTATTTATCCATCTAATATATTGTTTATGCCAGTGACACTAAGTCAATTGTATATAGGTCCACTTATTCCAACACATTATAGATAATGTTTTGAGATACTATTGATCTCACTTAGTCGATCTATGTGAGTGGAGCTCTATAATTATATTGATTAGTTCCATTTCAAATCTTGTGGGAGACAGACTCAAATATGTCATGGTTTAATTCCATAAGACTCATGGATCTATTATGAGGGTCAATTTTAGGATGCTTTTTTAGGATTAGTCATCCTATTCTATGTCAAATTTGATACCATAAATAATGATTTTAGTTTGTAACAAAATTCATGAAAAGGAAAAAAATCATTATATATTCACCAGATATGGTCAAGAATATTTAGTAGTGATGAATCAACCAAGTTACCCAATGGAACTAGGTATGCTTGATTTGAAAAAAGAGATAGTAAATAGTTCTTATCAAGTAGAAGATTAATCTAAACTATTGAGGCAATGGATCAATTAATTATTTCTGCCCTTATCACTAGGGAGGGTCATCCATGTGTGAGATAACAAAACAGCCAGTGGCATGTGGTGTCTTGTGAGTGATATTTGACTTCCTTTTAAGGGCATAAAATCTGAGGCCAGATTTGGAATTATGGGATGAGCTGATTGATGGACCCAAAAAAAATATTTGGGCCAGATAATACCCGTGGAATTGCCATCTCCTCTCTCTCTCTCTCTCTCTCTCTCTCTCTCTCTCTCTAGCTCGCTATATATATATATACGTATATATGTGCATATATAATTTAAATATCTTGCCAATTGTGATGTTGTACCGCCGTACCATCTCTAGCCGGGACCACGCGAGGAGGAGTTGACCTTGCAGGAAACAGGTATTGGGCCAATTTTTCAAAGCGGGCCGATATCACAACAGTTCCGGCCCAATTTGGATCCTCGGATGTGGAGGGCTTGTCCTTGTCGGCGACCCCTCATCCACCCCTGCTCTCGACTCCCTGAATCTCTGGGTCTGACTTTTCCTCTCTCCTCTCCTCCTCTCCGAGTCAACCCTCCTCAGCCACACCCTCCGCACAAGTAGCGAGAGAGAGAGAGAGAGAAAACAGTGAGTGAGAGAGAGAGAGAGAGAGAGAGAGAGAGAGAGAGAGAGAGAGAGAGAGAGAGGGAGAGAGAGTTAGAGAGAGAGAGAGGATTCCTGGCACATGGACGTGGACCACCAGGGTCGCTCTCAGACGAGTAGCTTCAACGCCGCAGCCTCGTTTGGAAGCTTCATCGCGGCCACAGCGGTGGCCAGCTACCCACCATCTCTCTCTCTCTCTCTCTCTCTCTCTCTCTCTCAAGGCCCAGGAGATTTGGACGGAGAGCTCCCACTCGCCATCGCTCGATATGGGGGACCTCTCCTTCCCTATTCGCTCTCCCCCTCCCAGCGACATCTTCTTCGAGGCCACAATTGCACCGGAGGAAGGGAATGGACCCCCCGTTGACCCCTGGCCTCCGGCTTCGGGCAGCTGTCCCACACCTCTCGCCATAGATTATGAGCAAATGTCTGGTCGATGAGAGACAAACGGCTCTCGTTCTCTCTCTCTAGCTTCTCTCTCTACCCCCTCTCTCCCTCTCTCTTAATCTCTCGGATTCCAGCCGCAGGAACGGAATACAGTTTAGAGAGCCACTCGGCTGGGGGTTATTTACCCTGTTCGGAAAGGGGGGGGGACCCACCCTCAGCTCCACACCGTTCATGGGTGAGGGAGGGCCTATGTCGAGTGGGACCCACATCGAGGGTCCCACAAATCCCATGTGCCTCTTTGACTAGTCAACGGCCCCCACCATTTTATCCTCGAGATTTGAGCCGACAAGTGGACCCCCTTCATCGTCAGGTCCATGCACCTCCCCGCCATATACGGAGATATCTAGAAAAATAAATAAATAAATAAACCAATTGGATAATTATAAGATTAAATAAATAAAGAAAAATCTCTAGCTACATGATCCCCCCCTAGACGACGATCTTTGCGTAAGAAATTACGTGGATTATCCTTCTCTCTGGAAAAAAAATGGGGACCCTCAATTGCCACGTGTCAACGATTGGGCACGCAGTGGGACCCACAGCTTTTCTATGGCCGTGCTGCGACCAGCGGGGCAGATTTTTTGTGGCGTGTCGGGAGGTGGGGCCGGCTCTTCGCCGGGGATTCCGAGAGAATCGCTCTCAAAGGGTGTGCTGAACTGGGGAGCAGAATAAAAGTAGTCCGCCGCGGGTGAAGACAAGGACACGCGTCCCAGTGGGTGCGGCCGATGAAAAGGAGAACCGTGCTGCAGGTTGTGACGCAGGACCACCACAACAGTAAAGGTTTCGGAGATTAATTTTCACAAACACCCCCGTAACCGGACTTGGACCTTGCCGGCAAGTCCTCTCAGGGGTATGTCCCCAGAAATAATTTATATGGTAGAAAAATTGTAAATTATTCCTTCGATAGGGACATATCATGAAAAAAACTGTGGTGGTCCGTCATCTAGTCCCCCCCCTATGAATGCCCTATCGGTACGGGTCAGCCCCAACTTGGAACAGGACTCGTTGGCCACGTCGTGACGGATAAGGCCAAAAACTGTGGGCCCCGAATGAGAAGATGTGTCAGAGATGTGGGACCCAGCAATTCCACGTGCCTTGCATGCGAAAAATCTTATTCCACGTAGGAAAATATACAGCAGATGATACACATCAAGAGCAGCCGCAGATCAAGGGGGCGGGTAGATCGGACGGCGGAGAGGCGATCAGGGAAAGGAGGGTTTGCCCCCGCGATTTCTGGGTCTGACCCGATAAGGCCCTTCTCGGGTCTTCACTCACCCCCGCGGCGAAGACGGCCCTAACGGGTCTGTGATCCGATAATCTGGACTCGAATCGATCATATCGGATCTGCCTCAGCCCCTTCCCCCGCCAAAGGATCCGATCGCACCTGCGCCGACGATCCACGCCGTTGAGTCACAACTTTTCATCATGCCCAAATTTAATTACTAATTACATTATACCTTACCTCAGAGGAGTTTTTGAAAATATTCCACTAGTCAATACCCGACTACGCTCTCCTCTCCTCTCCATGCCCACATATATTTAGAGAGAGAGAGAGAGAGAGAGAGAGAGGTTCACCATGCGGGAGCTCGCCTGTTCTCGCCCTTCCTTCCTCGGACGCAGCCGTAGTAGTCGTCGGAATTAGGGTAGTACTTGTACGTGGGGAGGAAGCTGACGGCTCCTTCGCTCCAGCCTTCGAAGACGCCGCCGCCGGAGACCTCCGCCGCCAGCTGCAAGTCCGATAAACTCAGTGCTCGGAAGGCCATGGCGAGGAGCCGCCTCTCAGAACCTGTTTCGAGGGCTCACCTGGTCCCTCTGCAGCAACTCTCCCCATTCCTTGTTCTTCGCCAGGTTCCTTGCGGCGGCTTCCGGGAGGGAGACTCTATAGTTCAGGTCTCCCAGGAGTATGATCCGGCTGTCAGAATAATCCCACGTTGGAAAAGAACTCTAGTAAATCATCTGAATAATATACTCTTCGATCAGAATTGATCTTGATTCATTAGACGGGGCATTGTTCTTTGGGTACTCACTCGTGGTCGAGGATTCTCCGCGGGCGGCGGCGGCGGAAGGTGGTCCGCGAGAGGATCTTGCCAGCGTCGCAGTTGCGGCGGCGCTCGTCGCCTTCCTTCCCCCCGGAAGCCAGGTGGCAGCAGACGAAGCAGAAGCTCGTGTTGTGGAGGAGGAAGCTCACGGAGACCGAGCCCTGCGATGGAGCTCCATTTCAGAGAGGTAGCAGGTGTGGGGGGGAATCTATGGTGAGGGGACGGCGCTGACCTTGTTGCCCATGAAGCCCATGACGCCGCAGCCGACGGAGGAGACGCTGAGGTGGCGGAGGCGCCGCCGAAGGGTTGACCTCACCCACACGGAGACCAGGATCCCCACCATCTGCTTGCTGGCCACGCAGAGGAACTCCGGCGAGTTGACGGCGGAGCTCTTCGATGGGGTGGGGCCGTCCTTCAAGGGGTAGATCTTCTGCCTCTCCCCCGTTGTAGGCAAGGAAGACGATGACGACGAAGAATAAGAAGAAGATGATGATCGGTTCAATGCCGCCTTGATCAGGGAGTTCCACCTAGACAGCGGCCTCCTTTCTGGGCAGATCACGTTCTTGGGAGTCAACGGCACCGCCTCCTGGAATCTGCAGGGAAGAATCTGTTAACGGAGAAGTTTCTCCTGGAATTTGGGAGCGGTCAGGGCGTCGGAAAGGGGCCGGAGAAGTACCCGAGAACGTAGACGTCGTAGGTGTTTCCGGCGTCCAACCAGTCGTCGAGCCGGAGATCGCCGCCGGGGAGGACGCCGCCGACGTTCCAGGTGCTCACGAAGACCCTTCCATAGAAGAAAAATACAGAGATAAAGAGAGAGAAGCGAAGGAAGAAGGAGAGGGAGTCTTTGGAGATGTTTCAGGTTTCGCTCTCACTTGTATTCGCGGTGGACCTTCCGGAGGCTCTCCGGCGGGATCGGGTGGCTCGCACTGGTCTCCGGTGGCGGAGGGCCGTGTTGCTTCATGGAGAACGAGCTAAAAGGCATGCTTGAGCCGGGACGGGAGACGCTGAGTCAGTCGCCGCGTTAGCGGCGGAGAATTCGACGCCCAAGCATGCGGGTTAGAGACAGAAATGTGAAGAGGGAGGGGTATAAATTTTCCCGATGGAGAGAAGAGAAACAGAGAGCGCTTGAGGATGTCAGCTTATAAATAGGTAGGAAAGAAGAGACCAGCGAGAGAGAGAGAGAGAGAGAGAGAGAGAGAGAGAGAGAGAGAGAGAGAGAGAGAGAGAGAGACGGCGAAAGATACCGTTTAGCAAGTTGGGGAGAGGAGTTCACGGTGACGCTACGGGTGATGCCCCAGTAAAGACGGAGAGATGAAAGATGAGGAGATGGAAAGTTTTCCACTTCATCTCTCCGGTTCAAGTGGGCCTGCTTCTCCTGGAATCTTCTTCTTGCATGCCGGGCTAGGGCTTGTCAGGAAGCAGAAAGAAGAAGGTGAAGGAGAGTTTTTAATGGTGAAAAACTCACGGTTGGGGTTGAGCTCAGCCACATAGAAGCTCTTCCTCTCTCTCTCTCTCTCTCTCTCTCTCTCTCTCTCTCTCTAAGTTCATAGTTGTCCAAGTAGGGGGGCAAGTTGGTGTCTTCTCCAGAGCCTAGAAGCCAAGAAAGAGAAGCTCGGCAACTCCAGGCCATTCTTCCTGAGCTTCTACTGGGTACGACAGTCCCTGCAACGTTCGTCGGGCTTCTGTCTTCCGAATCCGTTTAGGAGTTACGGTGGAGCCCGCGGCCATAAATCTGAACGCCGCCCCCATCCGTGTACAGTGCATTTGGCTGTAAGGGATATATCTATATATGTATATACAGGGAAGGGGGAGGGAGGGAGGGAGAGAGGGAGAGAGGGAGAGAGAGAGAGAGAGAGAGAGAGAGAGAGAGAGAGAGAGAGAGAGAGAGAGAGAGAGAGAGAGAGAGAGAGATTAGACCCTTTTTTAAGCTAGACCCCAATCACAACCTGGGCTTCGGGTAGCGCCTCTGGAATGGGCAAATTCTGGCCTCCGGAAAGCTTCTGGCTAGGGAGAAATCACAGCCCGGCCATATTTGATCTCGAGTCCCTTCTAAAACCCAGGACCTCGATAAAATGCCCAGAAAATTAGCTTCAGATTTGACCCTTTCGAAGCTAGACCCCAATCCAGCCCTCGGTATATTCGTATATAAACCGGTGAGTGATCATGACAAAGTCATATCGTTGCATAAAGAAGCTTGAGACCTTGGGAGGGGTTGACCCACCTGAAAAAGGACCTTGTATGGCTGGACCAATTCTTTCTTTCATTGCGGAGTTTGATCGTTACGCTTGAGCTAGGAAAAAATGGGTTCAAGCCGGGCATGGCTCCGCGATCACAATCTCTTTTCTGGGATTACAATATAATCAAAGACTTACGGTTCTTTATTTTCTTGTCATCAAAGTGAGAAAAATAGAGGGAATGTCGGTCCAAATTAATGTTATGGTCGTTTTCATTCGTGAATTCCTTGGTCTTTGATCAAAACTAAAACATTATAGAAAGGGCATATTGAAAATCGTTTCTCCTTCTGCTATTTCTTTATCCGTGATTGAGATAGACCGAACTCTATATTTTAATAAAAGTAAAGTTATTGTGTTTTAAAATTTTTTAGATATTTTCAAGTGTGCAACTTGAAGAATCATTTTTCTCTAATACATTTTTTAAACCATAATATTATATATATATATATTTATATATATACATATATTACAACACAAAATCAGAAATGGATTGCATTTCAATTGAACCACAGAAATAATGACAATATTATTTTTCTGGTGCATAGATTTTTTTTGAATCTTCCAGTTTCATAATTTATAGATGGTGGCTATGAAATCCCTTTTTGTCTACTTCTCTTTCTAATCCATGCAACGTATTGACTCCGTAATGAATAGATCCAGGAGAATAAGTAGCCATCTATAAATTCTTCTTCAATTCTCCTCTCCACCATCATGTCGGATTGAATGTCTACTAAAATCTTAGTATTAATTGTATCCTTCAGACCTGACACCTTCTTAAAAAGGATAATTTTTCCTCTTGATTCATTAACGAATTATTTGGACAAGAATCTCCATCCAAACATGACGTGGATGGATGATCCATGCGGATCACCGAAGAGTTCGATGGATCTTGCGTACCCACCAGGCTAATTATTTGGTAGAGGGGGACACATGAGATCTTGGCTTTCCTGTGAAGATGCATGATCCACTTTACTAATGATCAATAAATTAATCAGCATGAAGCTATGGTTCATGGGTACCGTGTCAGAGGACATGTTTCCTTTTGTATTTGTGAGTGAGGGACCAAGGAGCGAGCATCACCATACAAGATAAGTTCACAAGCGTTTTATTCAGCTCTTCTAGCCTCTTCCAATTGCTTAGATTAACTCGGGCCGATAAATATGGTGCCAACTGTCCTGACTGTATGATAGCCGGCGCATTTCTTTCATCTTTTTATGTGAATGAATGCGAATGGTCAAGATTTGGCCATCAGGTGGGACTCGAGCACTGTCTGGGTTCGGTATTAAGCAAGTCTTCTAGCCTTTTCTTTGGACCCAGCCTAGGGTTGGCAAGGGCCTAGACTTACTCGGCCTGTTGGGACCCCCGGTAGGGTTCCGGTTATTTTTGATTAGGTTATTTAGAGTGGAGACGTGTAAGCTGAGATGTGACCAGATTTCTTAATATAATTCCCACCAGTAATGAGACAAAAGGATGGTCAAATCCCGTGCGAAGGGAATATGATCCCCGTTAAAATGATAATCTTAAGGATACATTGGGAGACGTCATTTCATACAACTCATGGTTTCTTGATCAATCACATCAGGCGGGTGCTGCATCTTGGGGTCTTGGTGGGGAAACTTTATATATAAAAAAAATGTGCCTTTCCATTAAACGATTGAAGTTTGCAGTGATCCGTGTGGACATTTTTCATGAGGGAGTCCCCATCAAGGAGCTAGGACATCCATACGTCATAAGAACGGAAAACCGGGGATCATTTATCAAGCTAAGTCGGTCAGGATGGAGTGTTTATCGAGGATCTCAGCTTATAATACGTAGGAAAGGAGAGACCAGAGAGAGAGAGAGAGAGAGAGAGAGAGAGAGAGAGAGAGAGAGAGAGAGAGAGAGAGAGAGAGAACTAATCTAAAGTGTTTATTGTCGAAGGGATAAGTCGGCCTGAATTCTGCTGCTGTGGGGTTGCTGGAGGTCACACCTCAACTAAGCACACTCGAGATTATTTAATCCACCGGCGAACAAAATTGGTAAGATTTGCTCGAGATACTTGAAGCTCTCAGCAGCTCACAAAGGAGGGCCCTCTCCACTCTGTCCGTGCCTTCATTTTAATACTCCCACATGCTATATCTATGGCTGAGAGCAGGAACCATCGTCACAGATATTGGAGGGGACGAAGATATTAGCTCGGGACGAGGCCATCTGGTACTGTTACGAGTTCTTTTTAATGTTATTATTCTGTCTGTTGGCGTATGACGTGAGGTTCAATTTGATACCATTTTTAGTATGTTCCATTCAATCACATGCCCTAAATTATTTTAGGGTTGCCCGGTCGCAGAAATCCTGAATTGCCTCAAACTGGAAAAAAAAATAGTCATATTATCATCGTTGAATTTGTGGAGTAGCATAAAAAAGTCAACCCATTGGATCATCTGATGCTACCTCACTCTGGACTAACCGCAGTTTGAGACGAGGCAGTACTGCTGGGACCAACCATTAATGCCACCCTACGCTGTTGTATATATCATGAGAAAGAGATTTGTTTGTCTTCTGGAGGATTATTGTCGTCTTTTTAACCATACTATAATGAGGTATAACTGACTTTTAAGCGAATATACTAAGAATATTCTATTTTCCGAACGATTCCTTGATTATAATATACAGATATAATGAGATTGACTTTGTCAGAAATTATTTCCGAATGTAAGCAGACGGCAGACAATTTTTTTTCTAATAGAGGCATCAACTAAAATAATCCAATTATCTTAGTGAAGTTCTAATTCTAGTTTTTTTTCTGTTTGAACAGTCAAGGATGAGCTCATTTGCTCACCAACGGGATAATATCCCTGAAATCATTAAGACAGCGGGTCATAGTCGCTGAAAACGTTGACCGTTCATATGATCGTGGAAACATAATGATTCGGTAAGCTATTCTATACAGTTTTATGATCAATAAAATAAGAAATATGATAAAATATATTTGTATGACATAGGGTGGTCCTTCACATAGAGTATGATGTTGTATGGGATGTCCTGGTTTGAATTAAAATAGACACCCTGGGATGAAAAATATCCAGATTCTTCAGATTTCAGATGGACACGTGCTGGCATTGGGTGATCTGATCAAGACCCATGTGCTTAATCTAGGCTGCGATCTGAGTGGGCGGGATGTCAACATCAGCCACTCTTAATCTGTGACTAGGACTTTACCGTGGTCAACATCCTGGTCAACGCCCCCTCCACTTGTCTACTAAACCGACCCCAAACTGCCATTAATAGTAATCTATCATCAGCATCGCCAGCAGGACCCAGGTCAAAGCAGGAATACTGAGGTCTTCATCTCTGATCAAGATAGTGTCAGCTGTAGAATTTGCAACAAAATGGTTCTTTGCTTTATCTGTCCTTGTTGATTATCTACTTTGGGGTTTTAAAATTTTTAGTGTGAACTTTCACAACATATTTAAATCTCCAACTCTCTCGCTCTCTCCATCTATCTATCTATCTATCTATCTATCTATGGTGTATGGTTCATGTAAATACTTGGTTATGCTAAAATGAAGACGATTTTTGAACATAGAATGTTGGCACCACATTGAAAATTTGATATTTATTTACATCATGATGTCCACTAAATTATCCAAATAGCATAATTTTTACCCCTAATTGACACCAAGTACTTATTGAAAAAGTACTAACCAGAAGTGCCGGATATTTATAATATATGATTAACTGGGGAAAGAACTAAGAATGCCTTCAAAAAATATAAAATATGTCAACATAATGCTGCATTAATCTATTACCTTGGTCCGGTAACAATGGTCCAGGCGAAAATGGCACATATTTCGCCAACGTAGGAACATAGTACTATTATTAGAAATAGGGCACATAGGCCCATTCGATTTATACCCAGTTGAGCCCAAAGTTTTATTTAAAGACAGAACCAATACTGAGCTTAGTGAACAGCCCATAAAATAATCTCCATGGCCCTGTACGATGTCAGAGAGAGAGAGAGAGAGAGAGAGAGAGAGAGAGAGCTCTGGAGACAAACCAGAAAGTAGACAAATCTCTGTATCAAAGATTCAAGATGAAACTGAATCCTCTCGAGATCACCCATAAAGACATTAATTCTGCGTGATTTATCACATATATCAATTTTCTAATCACCTGACATATGACGAGTTAGAAAAATCTACAGACGTATGAACATATGGCATTAGTAAATATTTTCAAATTTATTGGGAAATTTACTGAGACTCACCCAAAATCCTATGCCGTTGACTCTCTCTCTCTCTCTCTCTCTCTCAGTCTACCTTGGATTCATGGCGGTGAGCTTGGCGAGAAGTGGAGTATGCCGAGAGTGCTGACCCAGTCATGCTCAGTGATTGCCTGGCGATATCCATCCCCTTCTTGGCAAGTAGGTGAATAAACCACAAGAATCCAATCCATCCTGCAATTTTAAAATTTGTTACCCATTTTCTTCTAAGGAATTAGGAACAGGATCATGATAATTCTAAAGAGATGATCGTAACTGGGCACCAATAAAAGGAGCATGATCATCGATGAACACATCGGAAACCAAATGAGAGCTAAGTTCAAGATCCACCAAAAATTTAAAAATAAACAGAAATATCTCAACATTGGTCAAACCTAATCGTCAAAAAAAAACTCAGCCCCTGAATAGCAACCTATTTAAAGACTGGTCAGATTGACTTTTCTCTCAAGGAAATTAAATACAATCTGCATAACATTTAAATTCCAGTCCTTGTGACTGATTAATTCTACTTTAGGCAATAACTATCTGCTGAAGGTGAGAAAGCATATACCAGAATGAATGCTATGTGACAGTTCATTTCAGGAAACATGAATAAAGCGTGATAAGAAGCTATAAATTTATTATAAAACAAATTGAACCAGGTAAGACAGCCAAAAAAAGTACTATGAATTTTGAATTCTGAAAAATACCTGCAGCAACAAGGACAGCGATGATGGTTGCAACGGTTGTGATGGAGATAACGACAACAGCAATTGACAAGGCTCCAATGTAAATAGTCACTAAACAGCCGAAGAAGAAAGCCAAGAACCCTCCTGCAGCAGCCACGGACATGAGCAAGGAGATAATGATGGCGTTCAGAGTTGCAGCCAGGAAGAAGAGTATGAACACCGCCAAGCCAGTCAGAGAGAGCAGGGAGATCGTCCCAACCTGGAATATTATCACAAAAATCAACAATCAGTTCAAAGTATTAGAAATAATTAATAAAATGGGCACCATATAACAGAAATCACCACTCTGGATAAAAAGCTTGAATCAGATGCATCGTCATTGTGGGCTTGATTAACGAAGAATCGGAGGATTGGGTTAGTATAATCTTATCATCCAAGAGAGCTTTCAAATTTAGAAAAATATCTGTTCTTTAGAGCATCCGAAGACCAGATCTAGAGTCTTTTAAGAGCAACAGAGAACCCCAATTGAGAAATTCCCCATCAGTTCCCATGATTGGCACCATTTTCCGACCTGGCTATGGGATCTTCTTCTTGAATGAAATTTGGGATTCGGAGTTCTTGAAGAAGGAAGGGATCACGGTAGACATCTGCAGGAACCCCTCTGGAGATGGAAATCCCGGGCTGTAAATACCTGGAACGGAGAGCTCTCTGAGAGTGGGTGAGAAATCCCGACTGCGAAATTTCCCTTCTTGTTCCCACAGCAGGTTGTGTTTTCATAAGGATTCGAATAATTTATCGCTATATATTTCCCACGGAGAAGGAAGAATACATCGGGCCTGTTCCATGAATTGCTCCCCCCTCTGCAATTTATCAATCAGCTCGTGGGCATTCCAAATGGGAGATCTGGACTCAAATGCTGCATCATCAACACCGCAAATTACGAACTTTCAAGGTATTTCTACTGACCGAGATGACGAGGAGAGCCCTTAGGGGACTGCCGCGCCTGGTCCAGAGGAGGACTCTGCGGCCGGAGTTCCTGCAGGCTTGCTGGACCCGCGGGACGTTCTCGGCGAAAGCAAAGCGCATGCGGTGCGCAAAGGGCGGCGGCGGCTGCGGGCCTGCGGCGTCGGCGAGGAAGACCCCCTCGCCAAAGCGGCGGAGGAGATCGAACACCGTCTCCTCCCTTTCTTCCACACTCGAGTCCCCCGTCATGGGATCGATCTCAACGGCGGCGGGAGTCTCCATCGTCGCCTTCGCTCCGCTGTCATCTACAAGCAAGCCGTCGGTTTCCGCCATCGCTCGCCGGGTTTCCGCCGCCGCCGCCGCCTGTCGACTGGTGGAGAAGTGCGTGGGGCGTGGGGAGTGGACGCGGGGCATAGAGATGCTGGGTTATGCGGAAACGTGGTGACTGTAGGTGCGACCACGTAGCGATCCGAAGTCCGACGGCCTCACTGATTAAGGAAAAACCGGCCAGATGCGGCTCCTGAAAATCTGAATCTTTAAGCCTCTGAAAAGATAATAAACGACGAACAACATGAATATGTAATATTTAATCCTTTTTCCAAGTAGTTTCTCACAGACTAGTTGGTTTAGAGAGAAGTCCCGTGTCATCTTACTTGGGGCTCTACATCTCTCTCTTTATGGAGTACCTGAAAATCATGAACTAGTTCCAGTGCTACTACACTCCATTAGCAGAAAACGAGTTGACCATGATCAAGTTACATTATTTTTTTACCTTTTTTGAAGAGAAAATTAACGCACTCTTCTCGAAGAAGCCATAATCAGTGTGCACTCCTCTCTGTTCGCCCATCTCTATCTTTACTTCGAGTGGCCATGCACACTCTCCCTATATTCCAGCCCACAATTCCTGCTCTATTTCTCTCCCCCAAGTAGCCTGCATGCTCTGCCTCCACGTCCTTGCCTCCTATTCCTCTATCCCCCCCCTTTCCCTTGTAGCCGTGTCCTCTCCTTGTGTCACTGCCTACTACTGTCGCTCCTTCACCACTGAACAACCATAGAGCCCTCATCTTCCGTTTGTAAAGTGCTTCCCACTTACATGGTCACTGTTCACTCATCTGAAGTGAAGTAGCGGAATCATTGCCAAGAACAAATTTAGACTGCATTGCATGTGGCCAAACTTTTTGTGCATTTTTTTCGTGTAATATTTATAATTTTAAAATGTCCACATGTTAAATTGGATTTGAATCATATTTCTCTTTACTGTATTTGTAATGAGGATCATACCCTTTTTATGAAACAGAAGACTAATTTCATGTTAGATCTCTATGATTTACAATACAAAAAGGCATCATCAAGGTATAAATTTAAGTATATTTATAGAAAATCAAAGACAGCCTTCATAGATGGTGAAAGTGGTTGTTTATGTTATGAAAATGTTTTGTTGTAGTCATACATATGGGAACGTGATAACAAAAAAATTGTTCAAAGGTTGTGTAATTAACAATAATATACAAATATATATTTTCCAATTATTCCTTGCCAATGCAAACACTTGATCAGTTACTCTATGTGCGGTCACTAATAATAGTAGACCAGGAAGCTAATATTTTGATGTCATTTAAATTTGTGTCCATTAAAATTGGCAAACTGTGATTAAAACACAGCATAAACTTAGATTGTACTAAAGACATAGATACATTTTTATTACTTGATAGAGTTCAATATTTTTTAGCACATTTCTTAGAACACCATTTTTTTGACATTTATATTTTTTATACATAGTAATTACAATTATTGTGATTTTATTTTTCCTTATAGATAAACAATGTATATTTATAAGACATTCTTACAAAGTTTTAAAGAAGAAATGATGGAATGAATTAATAAAAGTTTCAATTTGGTTGGTTGCTATATTATATATCATTTTAAGCCTCAAAAGTCATTTATGCATTGGACATAAATATATATTATATAGCAATAGAACTTAAAAAAAATCAACAAGCAAATCTGTAGTAGAAAATTTGGTTGTCTAGTAAAATGCCTATATATAACAAGTAATGCAAGATGATCGTTTAATATATTCATTCCAGATTCAATATCTTTCCATGTTACTTGGTATGACTATGTAAGAAAACATGGTTAAGTTTGATTCCATGCATCTTTAATTAATGATGTGAAAGGGAAGTCTTTTTCATTTAGTAAATAAAATTTAAGAGGAAAGTTACATTTTAGAAAATATATTGTCAATAGATCAAATGATGTTAGAAAATATTTATTAGATGTAATTTATGATTAGATGACATTTTTATTGGTTTTTTGAGAGCCTATGAGTTGGGCTTTTTTAGTTGTCTATCAATTTTTGTGTTAGGTATCAAATAGCATCCTATAGATATCCTGATTCCTGTTTGTGGTACACAACATGCTAAATTTTACAATTGCTTGACAATATATGTTTACCTTAGTCTTCTAAAGTTCATTTAAATTCTACTAATATGAGTCAACACAATTAAGTGACTTGAATTCAGTATATGTCTACAATATTTGATTTTTTATTCATGATTATAAGTCAATCAATAAATTTATTTTATAATGATAATCATATTTATATTTGAAGAAAAACGTTACTCTTTGTCATAAATAAAAATTTATAATAATGTAAAAAACTTATAATATTCCATCTAAGCTTCTTCGAGCATAATTTTGTCATTCCATGAAGATACTTATGTATCTTCTCTTTGGATTGATCGACAATAAAAAATTTTAGGGATCTAAAAGTTTTGTTCAAGAATATTTAAATTCAAATCTAGTTGAATATTTTACATGATTAATCTACTTAATATACATATATTGTATTTAAGTGTGAAAAAAGTCTTCAATGGTGCATTCAATCATTATCACGTCTAGTTGAGAGTGCTTAACCAAGTGCTATAATTTTTATTATGTTCATTATTTTATCATCTACATTTCCCTCTTTGAAATCAAGTGAACAACCATAATAAGTAAAAAGGGTGGTGTGTTGCCTTTTTGCACTAATACTAAAAGATTAAAATAATAATTATTTCTTCCAAAATGGGAATTATGCTAAACTTCATTTATCACAAGTGTTGCTTTCCACCTCTACATAGATTTAGAAGGCTAACTTGAAAGGCACCTAACTTGCCAATACTCGATGTATTAAGTTTAAGGAGGCCAACCAAACAAGCTCTCAACTTGCCTCTACTAGATTCACATCTTTAGGAAGTCATATGTAATAATGTAAAACTTATATCCACTAGATTCATGGCTTTAGAGGCTGATTAGATAAGTACTAAACTTGCCCACATTAAATTAATAGCTCTAGGGAGCTCAAAAATTAGTTTATTTTTCTATGTTAGTCATTCTAGAAAAATTTGAGTGCATTGAGCACCATTCTAGAAAGCTTAACATACATGTAAGAAATGAATGAAAGTACAACCTTTCAATCAAGGCTTCATTGGGGTGTGGAGCATACCCTAGGATGTTTAAGCTTCAACTTCTTGGAGCAGTATCTTTTCCTTTGAGAACATCATTGATGATTACATGAAAGTGTTGTTTTCAGGTTTTCAAATGGTTGTCAACTAAATGCTCGATTTTCTCCTTTATAGTATTATTTTCATGACTTCTCTTCACTCCAATAGTTATAAAGCCAAGTGTAATGATTCTAATAACCAGTTGAGAGTGCCAAATGACTAGTCCATGATATGGTATTATATCATGGGCATATGTAAAGTTTCATATGTCATCAAATATTGTAGAATTTGATGTTGGTATTGGTAGCACAAATCATTGGTATTATGATGCTCTTGAAATTTTCAATTTTCTCCTTAATTTGCCATTTACTCTCAAATAAATGTTAGCACTAACCTGAGCATGTCTAATTAGTTTTAAATTTTTATGAGACTTTTTTTTAAGTTAGTAAAAACATACATAAAGTATCTTTGAGTCTTAAGAGCATTTTTTCCATATATTTAATGACCTTTTTACCATATAAAACTTTTGTTGCAAAACACATGACATTAAAAGGCCAATAGACCCTAGAAATGTTATATTTTTCCTCATAAATACTGGTTTGACTCTTTTTTTTAAAAAAACAAGATGTGAGAAAATTTTCCTTTTTATGAAAATCTTGGTAGGAATAAGAGTAGGCACCAATGTGCATGGTCTAAAAAACTTAGCCACCACAAAACAACATGTAAGAAATCCTAATTTGCATTATTTAATTTTTAAGCTTATATCAAACATACCAATACTTATGATATTTTTCACTAATTCTAAATATTAATAATTATATTATAATTTATTATTTTTAGTGCAATCATAATCATTATATATGATGTACAAGGTACTCTTCAATGTATTGAAGCAAGTTTCTGATCAATATTGAATGAGATTTTTTTATCATTACACATAATATTGTGTCTAGTATTTATAATCATTATTTAACTCTTACATTAAAAGAGTACGTATAAATTTCATTCTAAGGTAGTCAAATAAAAAATTTAAGAGACATATAAATCTCCTACAATTAATGTGCATACTATTTACTACCTAGATTTTAATGCACAGATATGAAGTGCATGATTTTGGATATCTCATAGGGTGACATTTGTTGAAAATAAAATTAATGTATTAATATAAAATCATATTATTTAGATCATTTTTACAAATATATAACTATGAATGGATGTCTCAAAGACGTATGAACATTATCAACATAAATTTTCTAATATCTATCAATTATAATAATACAACATGAGAAACAAAGATGGGGAATGAATTGGTATTTTTTTCAATTCCTAATTTATTAGATTATGAAACATTGATTTATAGTGGTTCAAACCCAAATGACCCATTGTGCTTTCTAAGGGCAAGTAGTTATGTTCCAATTAGACTTTAGTGATTATACTGAATATAAATACTTGATTCGTAACTATAGGGGACTAACTTGATTAGTGTTTAGTTAATGTCATTCAGATTCACAGCTCAAAGAGACCAAAGTGTTAGAAATATTCAATTACAAGTTATGAATAGATTAATAAGTTTTTATGTTTCACATGTAATTTATACGGAACTAATTCTTTGGCTTTAACATGTGGAAGAAGCTTATGGGGAGGAAAACCTTTAATTCATTAATTTATTCCCTTTAGTGCTTAACTCAATTGTAACCTCATGTATACTCTTTGAATGTAATATTTGGATGTTAGAACTCTCTCTTTTCTTTGATGTGGATTAAAACCCAATTTTTATACATTATTTTTGAAGCCATCAAATGGTTTTTTATAATGACTCAAAATCATGATGTTTGATGTTGTTGGAGCCATGAAAATGATTTGTTTTTATGATGATAAAGTGATTAAAAATTAATTAAGAATGATTGAATGAATAAATTATGTATCAACGATATATACATATGACTATATAAATCTGAATGAAATATATATATATATATATATATATTACTTAAATCATGAAGTGTAGATATGATGAGAGTTATCTAATATATAAAAAACCCTTGATGTGAGTTAATGTATTCTAATTATAAAATCATCTAAATCATCATGTATATTGATGTGTAAATTATCATGATTTATAGAAACTGTCATAGTTAGAACAAATATGATTAGAACATTCAAATTGACAAGATTTGGTGAAGTAAAATATGAATATAAAATTTTACTCAATCATCTATGATCTCATAATTTTACTTCATTATATTTGAATGAATTGAACATCGAATCAATAGAACATTCTATTGAGTATCGTTTCCATCAAGTATTATTTTATTATTATTAAATTTATAATAAAAATCATATTGAATACTCAAAGTAGAAAAAACATGATTTGAAATATTGAAATCATGCTTTGAGAAGTAAACATAGATCTCATATCTCGTTGGATAGAATTCAGTTGAAATTCAAATGAAAAATCATTATTTCATTAAAACATGTGATATTAATATCACTACAATCTTCATTAGATCCTTGCCAATTTTAAATGAACCAATTCATTTTAGATAAGAACATTACATATTAAAAGATTCACATGTTAAATTTTTATAGGATATCTAAAATATTGAAAAGACATGTCATATTAAGATTCACATTTACAACACATTGAAGTATTTCTTCAAAATTTTACATGTTGAAGCCTTTAATTACATGTGTAGTAAATTAATAATAAAAAACAAATAAAATATTGTACATTCACATCTTCTACTATTAAAATTTGGAATAAACAATGATCATCTTCTAACATCAACTCACATGAAAATTATTTATATTTTTGTGGGTTAAGTTATGATTACATCTTTGATTAATCACATCTGAGAGTTATTCTGTTAAATAAGAATTTGGCTAATTTAAAGCCATAAATCTAGAAAATGATTTCTAATTAAAATCATGTGGGAGTTAAACCCTTATAATCAATGATTATTATCAAACGATCTTATTAATAGAACTCAAGAACATTGTATATTATTAAATAGTAGATATAGGCTAGTGTTAAACCACTATAAAAATGCTAAGTCTATATCCACAACTCATAAGATTTAACTCAATAAGAGATAGTGAAAGATATTTTTTTTTCAAAGAGAAGTCCTTCAAAAGAAAGAAAAGGTCAGTCAATTCAACCATCCCTCTTCTTTTTAACATTATCTTGGCGTAAACCTAATAGATGTCACAACATCTCTTTAATTTAATGTTCAATAAAATATCTATGAAAAATTAAACCTCATGAAAAATTACCAATTGGTTGCATTATTCAGTAAATTAATAGAGTACACATATAATTGTAGGTGTGATAAAAGTTTCTTTGAAAAGTATTTCAATACTTTACCTTATGTTTTCCTTGTTTTGGTGCTCATTTTTATCTATAGTGATTTATGCAGCATGGATAACATAACTTTGGTATTATGAGATTACCATTTTATCTTTCTACCCATTTTTTCATCATTGAAACTATTATGGCTCCCAAAGTCAATAATATATCTACTTTCAATATATGTGTCTACATTATGCTTTTTAAGGGTATTTATACAAATTAGTCATCTATTTTATTACTACAATTATATTTTTACGGATTCAAAAAATATGCTTTAGGAGATATATTACATGGTCAAATTTCAGATCAAAACACATGTTCCTGAAATTTTTGAAATAAATGCGAGTTTTATGATTTAATTGCAATATATTTAGTAATGAAATATGGTTATTATTAGTTAGTAATTATAACGGTTTTTATGTATATTATTTCTATGCAAGTAATTTTTACCCATATCTTGAAGAATTACACAATCCTCTATTATTTGTTTTTCAAACATGAACTTTTTCTTTTACAATTATGAAGGGATTGGCAGCTTAAAAATTAATACATTATTTAAACTGAAGTAAAATCTTTATATATTCCAAAATTACCCATCAAGAATTCATTAGTCTTCAGCTAAGATATTGATAAAATAATAAAGAATGTAGATATAATTTATAATCAGATTTAATAATAATATCTATATTATTATTATAATATAGTATTAGTTTAAAAATCAATACTTGAGTATAAAGATGAACTTCCTCCACACCTTGTAAATTGATGTAAATATCTTTGTGATAAATTTGGTAAGTTTGCTTAAGAAACACAAAATAAATGCATCGATCAGATATTTATAATATTTTTATATTCACACGAATAAGTGTAATTATAATGTTTTTATAATACGTTTTCTTTATACCCTACAACCCAATCAACCTAAGTCCCCCTCCAGCTCAACTGTTCAAATAGTCAGGGCCCTGTCCAGCGATGTCGCCGGTACGACGGCTAACACTTCCGACAGCAGTTTCCATGGGGGTCACCCAGCCCGGAGTTGGCATGTTGATAGATTTGAACTTAGAAGGGGAGGGGAGTATTTTGGTATGAGAAAGAGAAAGTAAGGATAAAGTTTGAAGCTTTTTCTTGATAATTGATTCCAAACAGAAGTACAAGGGGAAGTCCATCAGAGGAGAGGGATTTGAGCTTAATGCAGAATCAGAGCATTGAAAAACACCTCTATCCTGAAACTCTGACATGACAAGAACAATAGGGAATCTCAAGAACTGGAATAACAATCTTGGAGAAGATCTCTGGCATAAACTATTATGGCTGCTCCTCTTCATGATCTCTCTCTCTCTCTCTCTCTCTCTCTCTCTCTCTCTCTCTCGCTCGCTCTCTCTTTCTCAGAGTCAGGCGCACACACACACACGCTCATTCTCTCGCTTCCCCCTGTACAAGCAATGCTTCAACACAAGGCTGAGCCTAGGGTTTCCAACGGTACCTATTTCCTATCCTTAACTACCTATGGCTATGGTTATGGGAGGATAGAAATTTTAAAAAATTAACATGTGTGCAGACTCGGCTGAGGATCACAGCGTCGAAACTGGTAACAATTCCTCTCTCTCTCTCTCTCTCTCTCTCTCTCTCTCTCTCTCTCTCTCTCTCTCTCTCTCTCTCTCTCTCTCTCTCCCTCCCTCCCTCCCTCCCCCTTTCCTCCCCCCCAGCCTCTCTCCTCTTGTTGCTCAGGCGGCCTTATCGTTCTCACCCTTTTTATACTTCACAGCGAGACGTGATCCGTGGTATTCCAGTCAGGTCTCCCCAGGGTGAACTCCAGGCTAGGGTTTCTGTGTTCTTGAAGAGTCTTGGTCAACGCTTTGGATGGGGAGGCGCCGTCCTCCTGCGTAAATGCCATCAACATCAGTTTCATGAGAGGTTTGGCTGAAATAACTTTGGTTTACTGGTACATGAACTATTCATGTGATGCGCCAACCCAGATTTGTCTTCGACGAGGGAGGGAGGGAGGGGGAGAGAGCGATGATACTCTCGCTTGAGATGGGAAGCTTAAGATTTGTATTTAGATATGAGAGATAGATGATACCTCCGCGTGAGATGACAACTTCGTTCAAACAAGATTCGTTTATGATGTGTATATTAATATTGATGTCCTGCCCCAACCCAGGATTTATATTCCAGAGAGAGAGAGAGAGAGAGAGAGAGAGAGAGAGTAAGAGGTGATACCTCCGCTTGAGAAGCGAAACTGACAGGCCTCAGAGCATCCATGTCTTGAGACCTGTTATGAATCCAAATTCACTAGCTGAGAATCTTATTCCAGTTCTTTTCACTTAACAATTTCCCGTGTTGTGAAATCTTGAAAATAATTTATGATATCAACAAAACTTCCAGAGGACCATCAAAACTGAAGAGGAAAGAAGAGCTTATTCTAATAAGTATCAATCAATCCAAAGTAGGATTCGCGTTTTCTCTCCACCCCCGCTCCTCCCTCTCTCTCTTCTATTCCATGAAAATGCTCCGACGGAGAGTGGATATACCTCGAGTAAAAGCTGAAATCCCAATGAGTTCAGGCCTTGGAATGTATCGGTTGACGCAATCATTTCCTATAACCATAGGCATTCCCTAAGTTTTTTTCCTATCACCAATAGTTTCCTTTCTTCAAATAGAGATGCGCCGAATCATTGACCACACTGTTCCAAATATTCCTTGATTTTGTATTGCAATGTTCTAAGTGTAACGATGTTTCATAATATCATTTAGAATAATCAGCATCGGAGAATGGCGATCTCTTAGGGTGAAAGCACGGCGCATGCGCATATCAAAGAGAGAATTAAACCAGGTCACATTGTCTTCGTCTTTGTCCAGACCCAACTCCTAGAATGATTGCGGAAGAAAGCCTAAAGAGGATTAATCACATCATGGTAAGACCTCCCGTCTCGGAGAAGATAGAACGATGGCCCGTGTGCAGTGGGTCTATCTAATAAAACAAAACAAAAGAACAGTGGACAGAGAGAGGAGAGAGAGAGAGAAAGAGAGAGAGAGAGGAGAGAGGAAACAGTTTGCGTAGGGCACGTCAGGTTAAAACGCTGTTCGAGATCGGTGCCATGCAGGGAGGAGAAAGACAAAAAACGATGTGAAGGAGAGGAAGAAAGAGGACAATCCAAAGCCCTAGATGCATACGACCCCCGTCCTCCCCCCCCTTTTCACGCGATATCAGTCTTGTAAAAAATTTTAAATGAGAACTTAGCGAAGAGCAGACCTCGAGCATATAAAAAATGCCCTTCTGCGTACGTTCATCACCATAGCTGATGACTTAAACGAGTTTCCCTCGCTGAAAAAGCGATCTGCTTTTACGACCCAGAAGCCACAGCTCCCCTCTTCCCCGGCAAAATCTCACAGACCGGAGATATAGAGGGGGTGGGGGGAAAGAGAGAATAGGAAAGGCTGCCATCGCTAAAAGAGGGAAAGAAAAGATGGAGGAAGAAGGGACGGTGGTCTAGGTCTTACCTTATAGAGTTGCTCCACCTGGTGGTGGTGGCTGCGCCGCCACCGGCGGGGAAGTCCATGTCGGCATGGTGGGCGGTGACCACCATCCGTCGGAGGTTTAGATCGGAGGCTGATAGATGGAGATCCTCATCGCCGGAGCCGTCAGATTGCCCTTCGTTGAGAAGATCCAGCATGAGATACTTGCAGCATTTTAGAGAATGATAGGTAGATAGATAGATAGATAGATGGATGGAGAGGGAGAGAGAGAGAGAGAGAGAGAGAGAGAGAGAGAGAGAGAAAGAGAGAGAGCAATTACCTGAGGAAGCTGCAGGCTTGTCAGTGGACTTCACAGTCCTGTACATCTGCAAATACGAAGGCGAGAGAACAAAAGCCACCATTAAAGAAGAGTGAGTGGGACGGAAGAACGCACAGAAGGGGATATAAAAAGAAACCAGGCAAAGGAAACGAAGATGCAGAAAGCTTCACCTCCCCAATCTAATGCAATGGTAGGAGGGGAAAATAGAGGGAGAAAGTAGGTGAAAGAAGAAGCAGAAGCAGCGGAGTTTCTATCGCCCCAATATTTTCCTTTTCATGAAGATTTCTTGCTTTCGCCTCGTTACCCACGAGGTTGATATTTTGGTAAGACTTGTAGGGCTGGTCTCTTATTATTGCGAAATGATGGCTACTTTCCCTACTATCCATCTCTCTCTAGCCATCTCTACGCATGTGTGTCAGTCTTCTTCCCTCAGCGCAGCAGACCCATCTACTCATTCATTCATTCAGTCACTCATTGACTGCGTCCATTGGCTAATGTGCCCAAAAGCTAGATAGATACTTAGAGGAGGGAGAGAGAGAGAGAGAGCTTGGGGAGATATTATGAAGAATGCAAGCTTTTGGGGCAAGAACACGATCCTGAAGATGAAACAGCAAGAGAAAAGAAGTGATACTTAATTGTAGGGAAAATAGAAGATTTACCTGTAGATGGCTCTTGACATGAGCTAACGTGAGATCTTTCACATCCATGAGTTCGAGTACAGATTTTGGCGTTGCTCCTGAAGAAAATAATAGCGGTCATTGGTCGCGGGGGAAATTGAGGTAAAAAAATGATGGATGGATGGATAGATATAGGTAGATAGATAGATAGATAGATAGATAGATAAAGAGAGAGAGAGAGAGAGAGGGAGAGAAGGGGAGGGGAAGGGAGATAGGAGAGTGAGAGTTGAAAGAAAGAGGGAGAGAGAGGGAGAATGGTGAGAGATAGTAGGAGTTGAAGGAGAGGGAGAGAGGGAAGGTGAGAGAGAGTACTCTCGTGTCCGCCGAGGAGCTCGACGGCATGGACGAAACGGGCATGAAGGGTGCTGGTCCACCGCATCCTTGGCGCTCTCATGCTCCTCTTTGCTGGGAGCTTCGGTACAAACCTCGACCTTGCCATGGCGTGAGAGCCATCAAAGCTCCCCATGGAGAACTGCTGCTGCGGCTGTTGATGAAGATGATGATCAGCCCTCATCATCATCACCATCGACTCCGGCGAAACCCCGTTGATCCTTGCCGCCGCCGCCGCTGTCCGATGATGATGATGATAATATGGAGGACCTACTACCGTCGGTTCCAAATTGGAGGAGCAGGAAGGCGGCGGGGGAGAAGTCCAGGAAGGGAATGTCGGAATCTGTTGTCGGAATCCCGTCTTCGGTTCGCCTGGGAAGAAGGGGAAGGGGCCGGTATGGTAGACGGGGATTCCCCTGATCGGCCTCATCCCCTCCACAGATGACGGGGGAGCACCACCGTGGGCAGACCTAAGGTCAGCGTGGCAGTGGCCGAAGGCCGTTGGAGGTCGCAGTCCTTCTGGCGTCGTCGACTGCGTCCTCCAAGGGATCTCGGCGGCGTCACAAGGGTTCGCAAGGGAGAGGTCGATGGGAGTCTGGGGGCAGTCAGATCGCGGGATGAGGGACCCTATACGCCGCCACAGGTCGGTGGTGGCGGCACCGCCAGCCATCGGTGTCGGTGCGCCGCTGGGAGGGCTGATGTGGAGCGAGAGGTCGGGGGACGGCATGGTCGAGGTCTCAGTGGAGACCCCCTGAAGAGGCATAGCTCTCTCTCTCTCTCTCTGTCTCTCTGTCTCTCTGTCTCTCTCTCTCTCTCTCTCGCTTGCTCGCTCTCTCTCTCTCTGTCTCTCTCTCTCTCTCTCCGTCCCCCCACCCTGTAAGCCCCTTCTCTCTCTCTCTCTCTCTCTCTCTCTCTCTCTTATCCTCGTGTTCCCCACGTCTACGTTTGCAGATCGTGTTGTGAGTGATAAAAGCTGTCCTGGGGGGATAAACCCACCTCTGTGTTATTTCACAACAGGTGACACTACGATACAAGAGAGGTAGAGAGAGAGAGAGAGAGACGGAGTATGGATCTGTGGACGTGTATGTGGGGTACTTAAATAAAGGGAGAGGTATTTGGAAGGATTTGGTCTTGTCCTGGGGATGGTATATATTGGAAAATGGCCCTCTAGAAAGGAGAGGAATGTAACGAGAGAGAGAGAGAGAGAGAGAGGGCGGAAAAAGTGACAAAGAGAGGCGAGGCAGTAGGGAGAGAGAGAGAAAGCAACGGTGACCACAAAAGAAACGGGGGTTTCTACCTGCAGGCCCCCAGTCAGCGGGTGATGAAACGAAACAAGAGAACGAAATAGAAGGAAATACAGAGGGAAGAAAAGATCTGGAGAGAGAGAGAGAGAGAGAGAGGAAGGTGGAGAAAGAAGTACAGGGCGGAGAAGAAGAGCAGCAAATGAAATAAAGAAAGAAGGGATGTCTGAGCCCCGTGCGGGATTCCTTTTCCTCCACTTCTTCCGGCTTCGCCCTGTGATCTCTCTGCCCCCCTGTGCTCTCTCTCTCTATCTCTTTCTCTCTATCTCTCTCTCTCTCTCTCTCTCTCTCTCTCTCTCTCTCTGTCGCTCTCTCTCTCTCTGTGTCGCTCACTCGTTCTCTCGCTATCACTCGTACGAAGGTGCACCCGCCGGGTTAGAGCTTCGGCCTGACAATACTCATCCGAGCTTCAATCAGGTCGGCTGCCTGACACACAAACCACACAACATTGTTATCTCTCTCTCTCTCTCTCTCTTCCCTATCTCCATTCCCCTCTCCTTCTCTCTCTCTCTCTCTCCCTTCCACTCTCCCTCCCTCTCTCTCTCGCCTCCCGCTCTCATTCTCGCTCTCTCTCTTCTCCCTTCTCCCTCCATCCCTCTCCCTCTTTTTCTCGCTCTCTCCCTCCACAGGGATCAGAATTATAGACAACGGAACTTAGTGTACTTCAACTGTCGTTCACATTCAGGTTGGTCATGCGAAGTTCGTTTCTCCACATGTTTGTGGAGAAGGAAATCTTTCAAGGCTGAGAAACTTTCATCTTCTTCATCCCGTTGCCCTATTCCTAAACTATCTTCATCCGTATGTTTGGGGACGAAAGGAAATATATCTGCCGACAGATTAATTATCACATCATATAATATTGACACTCTTAAGTGGAAAAAATGGAGTTTATCAAGGGACTAAGATCTCCTCAATTAGGATTGATAAAAAATATTAGTGTTTCAGGCCTTGAACATGTAGAGTGAGAAAGATGCTAAGCATCCCCCCCAACCTCTCTTCCCCGATTCTCCACATGGGTGTTTCTGGAACCACAATAGGACGAACCCTAATTCCACAAACCCTCCAAGTAGTCCTAATTCCCAACGCAAACCCCCAAAAATTCCCCTCTAACATTGAAAACAACCTATTTGGCATGATGGGTATTAATTACACTAAGGCATCTCCATATTTTCCTCGCTGGTTTGACTCCTTATCCCCCCATGTGTAGATTTCCAAACCCTAGGCCACCATAGACACTTGTACGAGAGTAAACAAGTCGGAGGGGGCATTGTTTTCTAGGAGTGCACTTAAAGAGAACACTCAATCGCCTTTATTTGAGCTGATTGGCATGCCCCAGGACTCGCCTAGAGAGATGATTGATGGCTGCCTCTCCGGTCATCAACACACCCTTCCCAACGTGTCCACAAAACCCTAGGGCCAAGTCGGAACGAGGATGATATCATCGCCTCGATTGGACATTAGCACACATTCCCACCATTAATAACCAAGTAACTAGACGGGAAAAATATAAGTTCATCTTCTGTGCAGACAGTTAGAATATTAAATAATTCCCTAGCCACTCTTTGTCACCCCAGCCCCATACAAAGTGCATTTATGAGACATGAAAAGTCGACCCAAGTTGGACTTTAATTCAATGCTATCGGGAGGACAGAGCGAGGGAGGGAGGGAGGGAGAGAGCGAGGGAGAGAGCGAGAGAGAGAGGAGAGAGAGAGCGAGAGAGAGAGAGAGAGAGAGAGAGAGAGAGAGAGAGAGAGAGAGAGAGAGAGAGAGAGATCCCTTGTGCGAAGCTTGCACAGACAAATCTCCTAGGGGAGTCACAACCAGGTCGTCTACAGTTGGGGAACCAGACGGAGGATCCTTAGGGGTCATAGAGATCATGTGGTTGTCGTCATTCAACGACTGCATCTGTGTAAGCCAAAAAATGAGAATATAACTTGTATGCATGCTGTTTATAATACAATAGTTCTTCAAAATATTTTAGTGAGCTATTAGTTGTGGTAACTGTATCTATTGGAAACATTTCATGAAGATTAACTTTTAGCTTAAAAAATACTCTCTTTGAAAGAAATTGTTCAAATATATTTTAGAAACTTTCGAGAATAATATTTTGTGATGCTTTCAACATTCATGAAGTTATCAAAACTTTTTTTTGATAAATTATGTTTGGCACAAATTATATGTTGCAAATAGGTTTTTAATATGTCATTATCTGGTCCACGTCAATGATATTATCTCTAGATGAGCACTTTTCAATATCAATTATACATTACAGTTCCAGTTGAATCAAATCATATATAAATGGCGATCATTAAGGGTTTAAAACCTATGGAAATTGGGAAATTTTGAGAATAGCGAAAATTTTCTCGATTATAAGGTCCATGATCCATATTTGATATCAAAATTTGAATTGGAACATTTAATATAATTTTGATAAATGAATCAGATATGCATTTAAAGTCTAAAATAATTATGATATTTTAAATATGCTAAAGAATATATTGTGTGAGGATTTTTTTATAATTCGATCAAGTAATGCTATCCATAATAATTGAAAATGCATTATGCCATTTTTTAGGTGAATTCTCTGTGGGTTAAATAACAATTCAAAAAAAATTATAGATTCATTATTGATTAAATATGAGGTTTATAGCGACAAGAAAATTCATGAATTTTTTTTATCATTGATCTATTTTAAATGTGCTATATTTAGAGTTTTCTAGAATACTATATAAATTTAAATTTAAAAAATATAATTAATTAAAATTTAATCAACTATGATATTATGGTAGATTTACGACCATAAATTATTGTGGGGGTAAATTATAAATTAATTATTTTTTATAACATGAAATCTCAATTCTATGTAAAAGTTTTAGATAGGTCAATTTAATATTTCAGATACCCATAATCATATGACCGTAAAGGTTATGCACCAAAGAAATCACATCTGTAGTTACTATAAAGAAAAAAATATGAAAGTAATTTAGAATATTTGAGTCCAATACGATCTAGCAACCCACCACAATTCCCATTGGCTAGTCACATTTTCTTATTATCTTTTCTGGTACACGAAGGTTATTTTTCTCCTAAACTCTTCACATTTTCTCACTTGACTGGGGAATATCTCACATTCCCCTTTTGGCCAAAACGAGGGTCATATTTAACGACTATCCTTCTCTTTTAGCCAATAAAAAAAACCAAGTCATCAAAGACAATTAATTATCTCGGATTAGTCAACTTCAGGAGTACAAGAAATTGAAATCTCACATGTTTTCTTTGTATACCATTGAATAATTAGGAAAAACGGAATGGGAGCATAAGATATTGGAGATCACCTGATGCAATGTTTACTCAGAGGCGAGCGTGCCACAAATACCTGCATTAATGTATCATCTACCATCTGACTGCTATCATCTACCATCTGCATTAATATTTCAGATATGAATATTTTACTTGCATTATTTAAATGTGGCCCTATTCGGCAATACTATATTGTGATTCTGAGTTTGGTTAGTTGATGGGTACATAAATGATACTTCTAAGATAAACACAAAACTCAAACCCGTGCAGGAAACGTTGAGGTTGACTACGAAGGGACCTCCATGTGAATTGTTAGTTGACATGATACAGATATGGAACATTTGGGAGAGCAAAGTGCTCCGCAGATTCTGCCTCTCTCTCTCTCTCTCTCTCTCTCTCTCCCCCAACCCCGATGAGAAAAATCCACTGCAACTTTTTTCTGCCCTGATCCTTACTTCTCTTTACTCTCTTCAATAGGCTTATGTTAAGATTTGTGGGGTCTTTTCAGCTGTAACTGAGAATATACAGCCGCCCTTACCCATCTGACTAACTACTAAACACCGCAACCAATAATCCAGCCCAAAAAACTAGATTATCCTTAGTTTTAATGAAATAAATAACTGGTAAATATGCCCCAGATGTCTGAATATTTTCCTTTGATAATGATTCTTGACTGTTAAATTAGAATATAAACACACATCTGCCTACACGTATGAAGGCTTGGGGAGGATATATTAAGTGATATAAATATGTTTGTATATCTATGTACTGTTAGGGTAGAAGGCGTCTAGATTTCCCCGGAGGCAGCGGATGAGAAAGACCAGTAAGTAGGGCAACCTGCCCTGGGACGGAAAAGATATTCACAATTCCCAAAACGTCCCAAGCTAGGTCAGAAGCGCACTTGTGTTATTATTTAGCGAAATATTTCCAGACGGTGAGTAACGATCATCAGAATTCTGATACCCTCTCTCCTCTCAGTCTATCTCGCTCTATCTTTATCGAATTCGAGTACTGCCAGGAACAACTGTCCAAGAGATCTTTCTTTTTGGCTGGTCCGGAGAATAGCTAGGCTAACGACGATGACAAGGAGCCTCTAGCGTTGGTGCTGAAGAATTTTTCCCGCTCGGCACCACGAGGAAAACAACCTTGGCCATGATACCGCCCACCCTTTCAGAAAGCCCCTCTTTCTCCTTGACTTCATGTCGTATTTTTGCTCCCTGTCGAGAAAGATCCCCAAAGAATGGAGAAGGAAAGCGAGGGAACCGCAGAAATGGACAGTTCTTAATTTTTCTCGGACACCATAGATGTTCCCATGCAACGTGTCGAATTCAATGCAGTATTTGATTTATTTGAAAGGTTTATAGAGAAGAATGAAGTCAGGGTAGAGCCCGGCAACCATTGATCTCTCTCTCTCGCTCTCTCTCTCCCCCACCGATCCATCCCCTCCCCCCATTTCGCCCCAAAGCTAAATCGACCTGACCAGGCTCTTGAGGATGAACTGTCGTACGGGGAGGAACATGCTTAGTATGCGATGAGTTGCAGGTTCTCATTTGGTGTCTCTATCAAACCAGTGGCACCATGCTGTAGCAGTGGGACAACCTAGTGATAACCCATTCTACATATTTGAATGCTGGAACGTCTCACATACTTCTCCTCCCAGCATCCATTAATTAGTTTCTGCAAGATAACTCTAGGTTCTCTAGGGTTTTGATTCCCTAGCAGTGGGTTGCAGATGTCTACCGATGTGGGGTCTGACTGCAAAGCCCATCGAGAGATCAAAGGCAGGGTTTGATCTAACCTTAAACGACCTCCACATGGACGTGTACGTTCGTTGGTCGAGATTTATTGCAGCTCATCAAGCGCGCATCGCCGCTTATTTCGTTAAATCCAAGAGATTTTGCAACCTTATAAGCCTATAGATCGGTTGAATGGGATCCCACGAACATTGGTTAGGGATTGGCGGCTCTAAGTCGTCTATTCATCATGTAATCCGACGTGACGATAACAGAATTTTTAGCGTAAGTTTGCATTGGTTCAGTAATGGTGTAAAACACATGGTAATGGTAGATTCGTCCCTGAGGTCGATACGGACCGGCATCAATTTCTTCTCTCTCTCTCTCTCTCTCTCTCTCTCTCTCTCTCTCTCTCTCTCTCTATCTATCTATCTATCTATCTATCTATCTATCTCTCGCTCGCTCGCTCGTTCATTCGCTCGTTCCCTATCTATCTACGTCTCCATGTGAGGGCGTCTTCATCGGTACACCAAACCTCATTTACAATGCGCAGTTAGGCGTCTAGTCCAGAAGATAAGGACGGATTCCGCATCAGCCGTATTATTCTGTAACTATACAGAGCGAGAGAGAGAGAGAGAGAGAGAGAGAGAGAGCTCCATGAGCTGATTCGCAAGAACCCTTCGATTCGAAGAATGTCAGTGAGAAACAGGTCGAGGTCAGAAGAAGCTCTTCATCGTGTGAAAGTACAGGAGGTCAGACGAGGAAAGTGCGGAATATGGACGTCACGAAGGAAGAGGAGGGGTTCCTCTGGTCGGCTCTTCAGCTCCCGTCTTCTCCAAAGAGACGACTCGGGCGAAAAAGATGAGAAAACCTCCTGGAGATGACAAAGAATAAGCCACTCGTGAAGGAAAGAGGTGGAATTAATTCATTTTTTGCTCGTTCCGGAAAGAACTAGCGGGAGACGTCGAGAGTGGGAGAGCCCACCAGCCCTCAAGCAAACGGAAGGAGATTCCAATATAACTTTCGCGGAAACCGGTTAAGCTACCTCTGGGTTTTAAAAAGGCTAGAGATCTGCGTCTATGTTAAGCCCTGCCAGTTAGCGTACTGACGTGGTGGGCCCGGCTTGGGAGGAGGGAGGTAGGGAGGGAGAGAGAGAGAGAGAGAGGAAAACGTAACAGGTGGATGAAATTCGACGACCATGTGGGTGCAATGGAGGTCGAGTTCATAGCTTTAGACGCATACCCATCAACTATGAGCATACTTGATTGTTTTTACATTGATGTGCGTGATCAAGGTATCTCTCGTAAATAGAATGCAGGGGCATATTTTTGGCGAAGGAAAGATTACGAGTCATTCTTCCCTACCCAGTACGGAGGAGTCTTATGCTTGAGAAATTTTTTAAAAGTATGGTAAGAACAAGCATGAAACATGTAAAGTAGGTCAGAAGAATAAAGAGGATGAAGAGTGGGGGAGGAGGGGATTGAATGCTACAGAGACGTGTCCTATCTTCGGCAAGAAGCGGCCGTTTATTTTATGGACCGTTACTCCCAATCCTCCATTCACTTTGTTCTCCGATTCTTACGACTGCGCACCACACACCCCCACCCCCAACACGCTGGTCAGATTTCTGGAGTACTCCCTTGCGACGGCTCTCTCTCCCTAGATATCTGACTTTCTATCAGTCTATCTATGTATGTATCTCTCTATCTATCAGCCTATGGATCTCTCTCTCTAGGCTCCTCCCTCCTATGCATGGAGGGGATGTTTTATTAGACCACACAGTGTGAGCACCAATACCCGTGTTGACACATTCCTCGCAGTGGCTGACATGACTATTTTATGAAACCATGCACAG
Source organism: Spirodela polyrhiza (assembly GCA_024713555.1). Classification (NCBI taxonomy): domain Eukaryota; kingdom Viridiplantae; phylum Streptophyta; class Magnoliopsida; order Alismatales; family Araceae; genus Spirodela; species Spirodela polyrhiza. The sequence goes on along the minus strand of CM046530.1, from coordinate 8,678,772 downwards.
TGTCTTTTGAAAGTTGGAACCTGGCGCACGAGGTCATAAATAACTTACGAAGAGAAGAGTTTTTAATGCCTTGGAATCCGCAGCAGGGTGGGTGATCCAAACGAAGAGAAAGGCTAGACGAAATGGACAAGATGTATAGCGTGAGAGAGAGAGAGAGAGAGAGAGAGGAGGCGTTGATGGAGAGCTCTGAGGGGGGAAGCTATTAATGGATGGGATTAGCACAAAATCTTCTTTTTGTTTCTGCAGCCTTTGCCGATGCCTTCTCGTGAAAAGCTTTCGTTCTGCATGAGAACTGTATACCCCAGCGCCCTAGCAAGAGAGAGAGAGAGAGAGGGCAGACAGAACGGGCCAAAGTTTACTTTCTGTAAAGGCTAATGGGGATTAGTGGCCGTGATGGATATTGAAGAACAGTCGCTGTGTCTCCAGAAGCCTTCTTTTTCCCGTTAACTATGTGTCTGTCAGGTTTATTCTAATCTAGGGTAGTCGAACAACGGAAAGCGTTATTCCAATCTTGGCTTATCTGTGATCATTGTAAATTCATACGGCTTTTGTCAACGAAAGGACCAACAATCCACGATGATTAACATATTACTCTCAAGCTGAAGCAACGTGACTAATGAAAGATCACTAAAAAAGTACAGAGAGGGAATCTCTCTCTCTCTCTCTCTCTCTCTCTCTCTCTCTCTCTCTCTCCCTCTGCCTCTCTGAAGATGACAACAATCTTTTTCTTAATCTCGTCGATGAATCGGCCACTCCGCTGGTCTGGGTTAACTTAGGCACGATGCTGGGTGAGACCCACACAAAGTCAATGCGTCACACTCGCGTCCCCAGTAAGCATGGTAGAGAAATTAAATTAGAGAAAGATGGGGCGAGGAGGGGAAAGAGACACACAGAATAAATGTGTCAAACCCGTGTCCCTCAAAAGAATGGCACGAATGAGAGAGTGGGGGAAGAACAAGTGGAAGGAAGTGGCATTGTCCTCCTTCCATTCATCCTCCTTTCCATTCCCCCTTATGCGGGGTAGAAAATGGGGGTTGAGGGGAGGGAATACAAGAAGATCCGAGCTCACAAGAGCAACACCCTCGGGAGACCTCCCCGCCCCTTTCTTCCTCGAACAGCTTCTAAACAGATTGAAGTTTCCCCTTTCGAGTACTCTTGAGAGCACGCATGTTTGTGGAGAAGAACCCGCTCACAATAGGTTCGTAGATATTCCACTGAGAAGAATCTCCAGAAACTCGTGCCTCCACGCCTATTTTCCCGGGATGCCATCTGGAGAAATCTGATTTCTTTTCATCCCAGATACGGTTTATTCTAGACGAGACGACTTGGTTTTTCGAAGGGCTTGGTTTACTGGTCCTCATATGTAAATAGGAAGCATAGCCCTAGGAGGCCTTTATACGAAGGCAGAGAAAGGGGGATAAACTAGAGAGAGAAGTAACGTGTAGAGAGAGAAGAGCCATTAATGGAGTAGGCAGACGTTGGCAGAGTTCTCTCTGGCGAAGGGCAGGAAAAGGACGGGCATTTACGTCCGTATGAGAGAGAGAGACATAGAGGGGGTGTGGGGTGAGGAGAGAGAACGGGGAAAATGATTTTGTAATCCATTGCTTTATGATTGGAGCTTGAGAGTAGGGAGAGAAGGCTGGGCATTTTCCAACTTTTTCTGACACGGGAGACATCATGATGGCCTTATGATAGGGCATTATCCCCAATGCCTTTCCCCTCCCCCCCCCCCTTCTTCTTCTTCTTCTTCTGTCTTCTTCTCCTACTTTCCCCCTTTTTTTTTTCCTTATCTCTTGCTTCCCAGTGGTTTCTTGTGTACCCCACAATACCTTTTGACCCGCGTCTCTTTCTCTCTCTCTCTCTCCTTTTCTTTTCTTATTTTTACCGTCTCCTACTACCACTCAGCTCAAATGGTCCACCCTTGGAGGCAGACTGACTGACATGTGCCACACGTAGCACACTGCCTGGCCAGCCAGGCCCCTGACCTGCCCAACGTTTCCGTAGAGATTCTCTCTCTCTCTCTCTCTCTCTCTCTCTCTCTCTCTCTCTCTCCCCCCCCACACACACACACACACAGAGTAATACACATGCCTATTCACCGTGATAAATATAAGCTTTTAATGTTATTTTCCGCGGTGAAGTGCACCAGATCAGTTCCTTGGGCTAATTTCTTTTGCTAGAGCTCGAAAATAGGCTTCAATCCATGACCCTTGAGACCTACGCCTGGCTCAGTCGTCGCTCAGTCGGGGCCCTCTCTGTATGCGCAGCCTAGAGAGAGAGTGACCGTCGCGGAAGTGAACACAGAACACCCGCATGACAAAACATATTCTTTGGGATTTATACTTTTGTGGTCCGTCAACCATTTGGTCGTTAAATGCGTAAGTACATAAGTTTAGGGAGGTTCAATATAATAAGAAAAATCTGCAGGAACATGGTCTTCCTCTGGGCTCATCCACAGTCGCAACAATGAAGAGGATTAACTGCGAGACGGGGACCTCCCCCCTCTTTTTCGCCAAGCACTATAAAATGATAGCTCGCGAATTGGTAGGACACGGTGACATATTAATGCTTAGGGAGCGTCAACGCGCCGGACCCCGGAAGAGAGAGAAAGCTCGGAAAATGAGCTCAAGACTGGAACTCTGTGGAAGCCGAGCCCGGCCCGTACCTCCATGCCTATCCGGGGAGGGAGGGGGGGAGGGCTTGGGAGAGAGAGAGAGAGAGAGAGATGGGCTTCCAGATAGAGTGTTCATAGGATAATTACGTGGTGAGAAAAATGGACTCTAGGCTTATGGGTCAGACTAGGTCTAATCTTCTTCACGAAGCTAACATTGAGAGCCAAGCCAGGAAAAAATTGGGTCAGTCTTGGCCGGACGGTCGGGCTTACAATTCACAGCGCCTATTAATGCCATGCAATAAATTAGCAGCTCACATACCAACTCCTTGCCAGCATCACAGATGAGGGATAGAGAGAGGAAGGGGGTTAGAGTGAGAGAGAGAGAGAGAGAGACGCATGCCAATTCTTTCGAGACGGCATTTGAGAAATCAGCCGGACATGCTTCCTATAGAGATAACGAGAGCTCCTGGCTAATGTTTGTCTAGATTATACCTGTCGCATTTTTCCTAAGAATGCATGTTGTAGGGATCAATAATAGCTTCCAGTTAAAGACACACATAACACCCGTATGCACCTGTAGATAGGCAGACAGACAGAGATGTAGGAGAGAGAGAGAGAGAGAGAGAGAGAGAGAGAGAGAGGGGGGATAGAGAGAGAAAGGGAGACGTCTTTGGGGGTACGTCCTCACGGGGACGAAAGAAAGGTAATAAGTGGGAGGAGGGAGAAGTGGGGGCAGTAAGACGGTAGGAGGAAAGCGACCGGACGTTGAGGGTAGAGGCAGGAGGCCGCCATTATCGAAGCATGAATAAACTGTTGGGTGACAAGTCGGCCGGGTCTCTGCCTCGCCCTCGGTCTACGATGGCCCCCTTCCCATGCATTTATTTAAAGTTCGTCGTCGTGTGGGGTTGGGCTACGTCGAGGCCGAGGACCACACAGTTATAGAGATTTGCTTCGCACACTCAGATGGAACACAGTCAAGGAGAGAGGAAGTGGCGAGATATAAATGGAGAGATAGATAGATACGGTGGGGGGGGGGAGAGAGAGAGAGAGAGAGAGAGTTGAGTGACGGGTAGGTAGATGCGTGGAGAAAACGACTAGATTTGTAGATACGTAGAAAGAGGTAGATTTGTAGATATATATGTACATGTATATGTATTTATTGATATATATATATATATAGCGAGAGAGAGAGAGAGAGAGATATATATATATATATATATATATATATATATTTATCTCTGTTCCTTCACACAATCCCAGGGAGCAACAGGCTCTGAGAGAACGTGGACTCCTCAGTAGAAAGATAGAGAGAGAGAGAGCGGGCAGATAACTGGCATCAAGTGGATGACTTTTCGTGTCTGAATAACAGGATGAAGTAATAATCCTCAGATAGTTATCGAATCCATTTACTTATCTTTGTCAACACTCAAATATTCTGCGTACACAAAATACCCAAGGTTTAAATTTGCCATTCCAAAGCAGGATAAACTAGAATGAGCATAGAAACATTTTTGGGGAAAACATAGTTTAATGCAGGCACTGTTGCCTTACAGGTCATCAACTGGTCACACCCGAAGTGAAAATCGGTAGCATCTACTCCCGTTCTCAAGGCTACTTTTATTTCATAAAAGAAACTGGGCAACAGTAAAGTCCCGATTTGGAAATGGGCTTCAAGATTGACCCTTCATACCAGAGAGATAACAAGAGAGAGAGAGAAAAAAGAGAAGAGACACAGAGAGAGAGAGAGAGAGAGAGAGAGACACACACACACACACACACACACACACACACACACACAGACGCATTCGAGCAAAGACCAGGCAGTTTTTTTGTTCTTGCTTGATTTCAAGGTCTAAATCAGGAAATTTTGGGCAGCCCGTCGAGCCTGCTAGCCTAAATTGTTTCCGCTCGTGCAAATTGAGGGATTATATGATGAACAGAGATCCAAAGAGAAGCCGCTCTTGTTGCCCAAAGACGCGAAGCAAGGGGCAAGCACGATTTTATTTGCTCAATACATACTGGGCCAAAACAGACCCGTTATTCTTGGGTTGGAGTTGGGCTGGGCCGGGTTTCCGAGAGAGAGAGAGAAAAGAGAGAGAGAGAGAGAGAGAGAGAGAGAGAGAGAGAGAGAGAGTCAACCAGTTGATCGTGAGACAGTTCGAAAGCGAAGCTTATTGTATGGAGACGGTCAAATTGTAGGTAGAGACCAGGGCCATGGTACGTTTCTAGACCGACTCTGCCCGGGGCTTTCATGCCCCATTGACAGTCCTGGAAAAGAGGTCTCTTTCTCTCACTAAGAAGACATTCTTCGAAGAAAAACGTCGCCAGTTCACTGGGAATCCCTTCATTAAGAGAAATCACTTTGAAGTTTCGGGTTGACCCCCAGTCAGCACCATCTGTTCCATCAGGTCCTCCCCTAGTTTAGATGAATAATTCGGGAAAAAAAATCAATGGAGGGTTGGAAAAAAATCCTCAGGCCCTCGTCCCTCCCGAGGAGAAACTTATCTTCTCAGTGGAACCCGCGAGAATCGAGGAGCTACGCAAGTGGCCAATGAGGGCTTAAGCTAACCGTCCCCCGTCCCAAGTATTAGCATCAAATAACTCCTTTCTGATGAGAGAGAGAGAGAGAGAGAGAGAGAGAGGTGCCCTACGCATGGGGGGGGGCGCATTGGGGGCCTAAGCTGTTCCTATGCGTGTTATAATTATTAGCATCAGAATAATTGTTAGCTGATCCCAATGCCTGTTATATTTGTAAACTGATCCCAATGCCCTACGCATTGGGAGTCTAATTGTCAGCATTAATTCACCTCTTTCCGATTCCTTTTTTGTAATGTGGGCTTCCTCTTTTGATACTTTATTTGCCCCAAGACCCACCCATTTTTATATTTATCAATTATCTTTTATTAACAGGATTTTTTTCATTAATTAAGATGATGGATTTCTACCATGAAACCAGTAATACAAACGTTATACCGCCGACCACATGAAATTGAAGAATATTCTGCTGAATAACACAGTTATGCACAGACAAGCAACAATAAAAGAGCAGAAAATAATGTAGAATTTCATTTTAATGCTGCTCCAAACCGCGTTGCTGTGTCAAACGAAGGATAGCAATATATCAAGAGAGAGAGAGCGAGAGAGAGAGAGAGAGAGAGAGAGAGAGAGATGGAAGAGGGGTCACCACTGTGGCAAGCCCCATACGGGGGACGCGGCCAACCTTCTCTTCTCTCCATCCCTGTTTCTCTGTCCTCCGGTTGGACCCTTCTCTCTAAGCGGATCTCTCTCTGCTCTCCTCGGCCTCCGCCATTCCTGCTCTACAGCAAGCACACTTCCCACTCATCATCTCTGCCCGTGGACAAGAAACTCCCCCGCTTTTTTTTCCACATTGAAAGCCTGCTCCCGAGGTTGAAGAAAGCTTTGCCTCTGACTCATCCAAAGGTAGAGCCACGCACAGATGGGGGGGCTGTAGAGGCCTTTTGACGGCTCGCTAGCCAAATTTAACGACATTTTCAGAAACTTTAGATCACTGAGGGTGAGATGAGATCTCTCAGACACTTCCATCTCTATAAATTTGATGCAATTTTCAGAGACATTGGGTGATTGAGGATCAGACGAGATTTTTCAGAGCTACCCATCTCTGGCAATCTGACGCCGGTTAGAGAAATACGAGATAATTGAGGGAGAGATGAGATCTCTCAGACAATTCCATCTCTATAAATTTGATGCAATTTTCAGAAACATTGGGTGATTGAGAATCAGACGAGATTTTTCAGAGCTACCCCTCTGGCAATTTGATGTCAGTTTGAGAAATACAAGATAATTAAGAGCAAGATGAGATCTTCGAGACCAAGCCATTTCCAGAAATTGGATCCCATCTTCAGAAATACGAGGTAATCGAGGACCAGACGAGATTTTACAGAGAATTTCATGCCATTTGAGAAAATATGAGATAATTACGGTTGAGAGGAGCTACTTCGGGCAGCAACTCTAGGAATTTATCGCCATTTTCAGAAATTCTTGTTACCTTTGAGAAATCCATCCCAAGAAACTTGATGCCAATTCCAGGGACAGCCAAAGTTCGAATGACTGAAATAGGAGGAATTGAAAATTTGCAAGTACAAAAAATATGAAAACAGCATGGACAAGACAGCTAGTTGCCATGGCACTGAAACACGCTTCGATTGAGGACCTTTCAAACCAGGAACGATTAGATTGCTCTTGGCCAATGCTCATGGATGGACCCATGCCAATGGAATATCAGAAAACTTAGGAGAGGAACCATGGTTAGCCCCTAGATATGAAAGCCAAAGAGTAACTGCACAAGGTAACAAGAATGTGCCACCGATCTTCTAGAATATGTTATTTTTGGCGTCTTTTCATAGTTAGTGATACATGACAGAATTTATTCCTAGAGTCTGGAAAACCAGTATTGTGAAGACAAACTTTAGTACCATACTGTTCAAGTGACACTATACAGGAGATTTGCATGCGACGAAAGAAAAATAATTGAAGAAGGATATATAGTCCTTGTGTGTATTTCGGTGCCAAACTAGCATGGTTTATGTCTGGAATGGCGTTCATAACTCCGTTCTGAAGAGCACATTTTTGTCCGGTGATTTCTTCATTTGTATCATGAGTTGGGTTATTTTCGAGACTCTAGATCAGCATTTAATGATCACCTGACGCTACCCACTTTCTAGAGAAACCCATAAAAAATACCAAATTTGGACAAATTTGAGAAGAACCGGTTCAAATTTGAACATGTATTGGACAATACTGGAGTAAACCAAACGTTTGGTGCAAAAAACATGACCAACATAAATAAAATCTCTGAGATTAGCAGCATAAAAAGGTATCCAACAGCATAAATATATATCTAAAAGGAATTAGCATAAAATTCTGTCTTATTAAATCTCATTTCACTTTGATTCACGAACTCAAAGAAATAGAGGTTTTTTCTACAACAAGGCATTATCCAAAACGAGAAGGGTTGAGTTCATCTTCCAGCACAAAGAAGCACACTGGAGAGCTTGATCATGTCCATGAAGAAGCTTCCAAAACCAACCCAGGAGGAGACCTACAACATAGGAACCATAACCAGTTCTGCATCAACGCCACAGAACAGAGAGAAGACTTGTGCCCCCCCACCCCCCCACCCCCATATTCCCTTCACGGAGTCAAATCTCATCAGTCATGGCTCTCATCTCTCCAAAGTCCACCCTTATTTTTATCAATCGCATGCCCCAGAATTACCCTATGAAGCAATAATGCAGATGTGTCTGATCCACATAACTCAGATGAGGAGGGCCATTCCATATCCTGAAAGGAAATAGAAACGAGATGAACTAAAGCATGTGGTTGTTCGCACAGGCAACAGTAGAAGGTATAACAACCCGAAAGGACCGCAATTGGCCACCGCCCCACTTATTCTGTGGACACATAGCCCAACCCTTGCTTGCATTTACGGCTGGCAACCACTCCAGAGGCGACCGAAAAGAAATTTCACTCTAATTTTTATGATTTACACCAAACTAGTTCTATGTGTCGCATCTTGCAACGTTGGCTCTATGCGCTCCAATGTTACTTGGCATGACTATAAACTTCATACCAAATATAGTACATATATATATAGATAGATAGATAGAGAGAGAGAGAGATCAATGGCGTAATAGCTAGGATTTTCAGTTCTTCTTGAAAGCAATTTAAGCTAGCTTTCTTAAAGTGGATGGACCTTGGACGAACAAAAATTACGGCTCAACCCTTTAATAATCATAAAGATAATTTTCTCCACCTGTGGCTCCAGTGAAACTTAGAAAGATATGTTCAATTAGCCACACAGTGATCCTCCCCTAAAATGCCCATATCTGTCTTGGGTTACACCGAAGCAGGATTCTTGGCACACGCGGTAAGACATCAACTTCAAACTTTAGATCACCATGGGACGGCATATCCCTCCCAAAACTGAATATCATTAAATGAGCTGGCTTATGAATCTACTAAGTAAATAGAACAGTAACACAGATTTCATGAAAAAAATATAAAAATAAGTGAAATAATAAGGGCTAATTACGACAGTACAACTCAGAGCACTGTCGAAGGTTGTTCAAGGTATGATTGCGCATCTAAAAACTGCGCTTTCAAGGGCTACATGGAAAAAAATCATAAATAGACCTGAAGAATATTGTAAGCATTGACAAGATTTTCTGTGCAGCAGCTCTCCTCAAAATTTTATAGTTAACAGCCCGTGACAAAAAATGGGCTTTATTCTTCCACATCCCAAGATTGATGGCATGTGAGTGTGTCGGATAAGATCATATAAAAATGAATGGACGTCCAGCATCATCCGGGGTTGTCATATCTCTCTCCTAACAGGGTCGGAAAAGGGCAGAGATACTGGTGATTCTTACATATTTATGCAAAAATCTAGACGAATACATACTGGGCTTTCTCAACGAGCAGATCATGTGACACCCTTGTGGAAGATGAAGGGATTACATGATCCCAGGAAGAACTTGGCACTCCCAAATGTGGTGAGATGAACCTGGAAAAAGGCGTGCTTTCGGAAAGGGACATGAACCAGGGGATGGTCAAGAAGTATTATCACTCTGAGACCTTGATTGGACGAGTTCCCAACGGGACCTTCCTTAACATGCCCCGGCATACACGGAAACGGAAAACAGGAAGCTAACAGGGAGGGGAGGAAGGTCAGGGGTGCATGAGTTCGAGGCTCAGCAGTGCCCCAAAAAAAAACAGCACCGACTTGGCAAAGATTCTTCGGCTCATTGAGGGAAGGTCTGAATGTTCAAATAGAGTAGCCCTGTTCAGCTCGAATTTCGCAGTTATTCAAAGGTTTTTGTGGCTGATACTTGCCACGATGATGATGATGATGAGGAGGAGGATGATGGGCACTCTGAAATGGTTCAACTTCTCCCACCATGATCTTTCTCAGATCAGGGGAGTTCAACTTCTCATCGAGGTCGGAATTGGGCGACGAACTTGGATTTTCCCTTGTTTTCGATATGCGGATAGAATGAATACTTTCCCCGGATAAGGAGAAATCGGATGAAAGGAGAGACGCCGATACACGAAACAGATTTCGTACCATTTCTGCCCCGAAGAAGGTCCCGACTGGCCAACCTTCACGCCACCAACGCCGTCGCCATCACCTTCAACGGATCGTCATCACATCAAGCCCTACCCCACACCTCGTCTCTCCGCTATCTCCGCCACCAGGCCTTCCATGATCCTGAAGCAATCCTCCGCCGCGACATCGGAAGACCCTGCGCGTCAAATCCCATGGTGGGAACGGATTCCCCCGCCCGGGAGAGAGAGCCATTCACGCCTCCGAATCAGCCATGAAAGGTCGCTTCAACCTGAAGAACCACGTCGCCATCTTCCCACTCCCATCCCCCACGCAATCATCAATCATTCCCTCCGTTTCGTCGGGAGCAAGCGCCGGATTCCCTCTCTAACCCCTCCCCAGATCAGATCGCCCTCGACGCCGGCCCAGAACGATTGCGATCGCGACGAAGCCGCCGCGCCCTCCGACCCGCCACCATCGATCTTGGCTCCATCTACGACAAAATACGGCACAAACGACCGGACAAAGCTTCTTCCTTTTTCAATCTGACCCATGGTGGGCCCCAGAGAATAGAGTAAAGAGGAAGGGGTCAACTGACACATCCTGCTTGACTTTTGTGACAAGTGGTCTTCTGGGTATGCACTGACGTGGAAGTTTGACTTGCTGATTGGGGGCGAGTGGCGTGTTGACCAGTGGAAGGTGGCTAGGGGAACACCTAGTGTTTGTCTTCACTAGTTTGACTTATTTTATTGGCCACTAAACTAATTAATTTCTATACGGAGTGACATTTTCAAGTTAATTTTTTACAAAAAAATATATTAATAATTCGTGTCGTTATTCATTTTGACAAAATAAAATTCAATGGTGATTAAAAATTAGCTATACGTCAAAAAATAGTAATAAATATTGGATAACAAATATTGAACATCATCAAATACCCCTTGACAAAAAAAATTTTGGACTGTTGCCCCTTAACCTCACTAATTTTTTTAAAATTTTTTCAATATGTTTAGTAAAATTTAATGCATTCATCTATTATTAATAACTATGCTCAGTTTATAATGAGGTGCAAATATGATTAATTTTTGGGCACATAAGTCACTAACGATTTCTTCAAGGGTGTTTCAGAAAATGTCAATGGGAGTACCCCCCCCCCTTAGAGTAATAGAATAATAAGAGACGAGGGATATTGGACGTATTAATAAAGTATTTAAGGCATTCATGTATTATTAATCCGTGTCATCAGTTTATAATTTCGGAATTTTAATACAATTAACTTTTGGGTATACAAGTAACTTACGTTTTCACCGAGGACGTTTCTGAAACATCGGTGGTGGATGACCCTCTGGAATAATACAATAATAGGGCGGTCTGAACGGATATATTATTAAACTTAACGCATTCATGTGTTATCAATCCGTGAGCATATGTATAGTATTAGTGTAAATAAATTTAGTTTTTTGGTATTTAAGTTACTGAGGGTATTTTAGAAAACATCCGAGGGGGGTGAAGAATCTGGAATAATAGAATATTCCTCGCGTGCTCCGACGCTGGAGCTTACGTGGGAACAGCATATTCCTTTCTCTGAGGCATCTCGACGATCGCTGTGGCGTGGACCGGCAGGGACCGCCGCCTCCACGTGGGATCGGTGGCCGCGGAGGGGGGACTTCTAAATGGTGGCGATGCGCTTCCCATCGTTCGTCTCTCGTCTCTCTCCCTCCCTCCCTCCCTCTCTCTCTCTCTCTCTCTCTCTCTCTCTCTCCCCTCTCCCCCTTCTCCTCAACCGGCGGCGGCGGCGGCAGCAGCGATCATGGCGTCAACCGGAGGGGGGGCTGTGGTTTCTTCTCTCTCCGCCGTGGTGGCGCTGACCCTCTTCTTTCTGGCTTCTGGGGTGGAGCTGCCCAGGATAGCTCACCACCCTGAGAATGGGGGGATGCTCAGCCTGCTGGTCGTCGGAGACTGGGGCCGGCGAGGCCTCTACAACCAGTCCGACGTCGCCGTCCAGGTCTCCCTCTCGCTCTCTCTCTTGACACGCTGAGTGAGCCTGGTCATGGCCTTCCCATCCAGTGCACCTCCCCCCGGCGTCCTCTCTCTCTCGCTCTTGCTCTTTCGCTCTCTCTCACTCTCTGTCATCTCCGGGTCCAGGAGCTCTCCTGTCCGATCGCCATTGAATGCTCTTCTCCTCTCTCTCCCCGTCGTCCCCAGGCCCAGGAGCTCTCCCCCATCGTCATAGAATGCTCTTTTCCTCTGTCTGTCTGTCTCCCTCTCTCTCTCTCTCTCTCTCTCTCTCTCTCTCTCTCTCTCTCTCTCTCTCTCTCTCTATCTCTCCCTCCCTCTCTCTCTCTCTCTCTCTCTCCCTCCTCTCTCTCTCTCTCTCTCTCTCTCTCCTCTCTCTCTCCTCTCTATCTCTCCCTCCCTCTCTCTCTCTCTCTCTATCTCCTCTCTCTCTCTCTCTCCCTCTCTCTCTCTCTCTCTCTCTCTCTCTCTCTCCCTCTCTCTCCCTCTCTCTCCTCTCTCTCTCTCTCTCTCTCTCTCTCTCTCTCTCTCTCTCTCTCTCTCCCCTCTCTCTGTCTCCTCTCTCTCTCTTTCTCCCTCTCTGTCCCTCTCTCTCTTTCTCTCTCTCTCTCTCTCTATATATATACATATATACATATATACATATATACATATATACATATATATCTCTGTCGTCTCCAGGACCCTCCTATCCCATCGCCATTGAATGCTCTTCTCCTCTCTCTGTGTTTCCGGCAGATGGGGAAGGCCGGCGAGCGGCTGGGCATCGACTTCGTGATATCCACCGGCGACAACTTCTACGAGGACGGCCTCACCGGCGTCGACGACCCCGCCTTCATGGAGTCCTTCACTTACCTCTACACCGCCCCCAGCCTCCAGAAGCCCTGGTACAGCGGTGAGCCTCCCACACTCTCCCTCTTCCCAGAAGAAGCCCGCCCGCCCGTAACCATTAACTAATAAGGTGGTGTCGTCTCCGCCAGCCACTAAGACCAATGTTTGGACCATGATTACCATTCTTTTCTTCACCTATCCTTCGTTGATAATTTTTTTCTCATCATTCTCTAAATGGGCCCATTTATCTGATTTTTCTATTGAAAAATCCAAGAATTGGTCAAAATAGTTGCTTTCGAAGGATTAAAATATTTGTTTAATTTTCTAACAAGAACTGAAATATCTAAAACTCTGTGTGCCTCTATTGATCGTTGACCACAGTACTCGGAAATCATGACTACCGAGGGGATGTGATCGCACAACTAGACCCAGCTTTGAGAATCATCGACAACCGGTGGCAGTGCATGAGGTCCTTCATCCTCGACACTGGTAATCAACCATGTCAATAGACACCGCCACCATCACCACCACCATCATGACTAATAATGGAAGGTCTAATGGGTTGTCGGCGGCGGTGGAGCAGGGGTGGCGGAGTTCTTCTTCGTTGACACGACCCCATTGGTGGTGTCTTACTGGGAGCACCCAGAGAACCACCACTTTGACTGGAGGGGAGTGGCTCCCAGGGAAGCCTACGTGGGCAAGCTCCTCAAGGTGGGGGAAGAAGGAGGGGCGCTAGGAGAGGGGGTTGACCAGGTAGGCTGACTATGGGCTCTCTGTGTAGGAGCTGGACAGGGCGCTGGTGGCATCGGCGGCTAGGTGGAAGTTCGTCGTGGGGCATCACACCCTCAGGAGCGTGAGCGACCATGGCGACACTGAGGAGCTTGTGGAGCTGCTTCTTCCTATTCTACAGGTACTATAGTATCTCCTTCCTAGCCTTGCTTGAGGCCCAGGGCTACAATGAACAAGTAGGCTTCGTTTGCTCCTATAATTTGAGAGAGAGAGAGAGAGCGAGAAATACTTGAGGTTTCCCACGACATAGGAAGCAGATGACTACCTTTGTGAAGAATATGTATGCTCCCCCCTATGTTAGTTATGGGTACGGCTAATAGAGCCTCCGGTACATTTAAAATCACTTAAAAAGTAATATTTTTATTTGAAAATTTCTGTTAGTTTTTTTGAAAGAAATGTCCGATAATTTACATAGTCCGGTTCTTTAACAGCAGTTTTATTGATACAGAAAAGGAACGTCGACCTCTACATTAACGGCCATGACCACTGCCTTGAGCACATCGGAAGCCGCCACAGGTTGCCCTCTCAATGCCTCAGGATGATCCCCATCATATCAAAATCGCCGCAAGCCATCCTCGCTGTTTGATCCTTGCTTTTCTTCGTCTTCCTCGTCTTCCATTTAACTCGTCTTCTTCTTCCTCATCATTATACCTCTCCTCCGTCTTCCTCTCCCCTCAATCGTCTTCTTCCTCTTGTCGTGCAGTAAGCTACAGTTCCTGACCAGCGGAGGAGGATCAAAGGCATGGAGGGGTGTCTTCACACCCAACACAGACGATGTGCGGTTCTTCTACGATGGTCAGGGCTTCATGTCCATGCAGGTGACCCCATCCCAGCTGGAGATCGTCTTCTATGACGTCCATGGCCGGGCTATTTACACCTGGGGAACCAGCAAGAACCTTCTTCACCCCTTCGTGTAGTAGTGAAGAAATGCTCTATAATGGTCGCAGTGCGGCGCCTGCAGCCGGAAGATCGTTGGAAGTAAACCAGGAACCGAGATCTCATGTAAATTGAAGGGGTGAAGGGGGGGAATTTATGTTCTCGAGAATAATGAGATCGGTGAATCTCATACTATGCCAACAACATCGCCATGAGTTATGTAGAGAGAGAGAGAGAGTGACTCTCGGTCCAATGCGTGTTAATTTCAGATGGATAACTAAGATAATTTTTGAAATATTTCCTTAGTATTTATGCGTATCTGATTAATATATGAATGCTGAATTTAGGTGACAGAAATGAGGACACATTTCTTTAACTTTAAATTTTTTTAAAAAAAACTAGCAAAATAAGTGAAGACCCTCAGACAGCTACAAATTATTAAAAATAAAATAAAAACAGATTAAGTCCTTTCATGTTTCCAGTTCATGCTAACATAAACAGACTAATTTTATCTCTCGACTTCGACCATAAAGTAATGTTGGAAATGAAAATAGGCTTATGTTAACTGGTACAACACTGATGCATGGTTATAAAAAGCAAATATTTAGCATCATTAAATATTTCACGTGAGGAGTCTTGCTAAATTCATAAATATAGTGCAGAAATTGAAAATTATGTAACATATATTTCAGAAAAATATATAATAATTTATTAAATTTTCTTATAATCAAATCACATCGAAGGTCTTAAAAATTCACCAAAATTTCTCATTCTCATCAATTTTCATAGAGGGTATTACATTATATTGGTCTTCTAACGAACTAATGCAATATCTAGCAAATCTTACAGGTAAAATGGAAATGAATCTTAATATTCATTTTTATGACCTTTTAGCTTACTAGAGACTACCCATTTATCATTATTAATTCATCAAATCACATAATAAAGATGATTACTGAATATACACAATATTTCGCGTTTGTCTAGTTTACTCCGAGAAACCTGTGATGATTAAAAAATAAAACATCATCTACGATTATCCATCTCCTACCCCCCACCCAAAAAAAAAAAAGAAAAACCATGTTATGTAACCATCCCATCCCCAAGCAAGCATCTCATATTTTTCCACTACTCCTCTTCGTCTGCCCCCCATCCGCTATCACCCTCCTCTAACTATCCCCTTTGAAGGTATACACAACAAGGCATCTTAACCTTGGTTAGCTGCAAACCCTAGTTAAAGCGTACCAACCCCCAAAACATGGCTCTTTGCTTTGACATAACCAAACCAATGGGATTATTAACAACCTTCCACCATTCAATAGAATAGCAAGGTTTAAAGCAAAAAAAATCCTAGAGTTTACATAGTAGCGAATATTATGACAGGTGAGTGAAGCTAATTAAGTATTATGATATGAAAACTTAATTATAGCCTTTGTTGGGGTATTTAATAATAATCCTACGGCTGACATGTCGCCATCACTTGTTGCGCTCGGGAGTCGGCATCTTTAGCAATACAGAGAGCTTCCAACGGTTCTAATCCTAGGCTGATCGGGTCCGACGTGACCCTGCGGTCCCCACGGCTGTAGGTTGGCTTTTCACTGACACGTCCGTCCCCCATTTGGCTCGGCCTGTGACTTCCCATGCTCGGTCTAAACCAGTTGTCTTTTACTGGACCTGGACCTGAACCAGGAAGGCCCGTCCTAACCATCCATTTGCACACATTTGAGAGAAACGGCGAGAGAGAGAGAGAGAGAGAGAGAGAGAGAGAGAGAGAGGGAGGGAGGGAGGGAGGGAGGGAGAGAGAGAGAGAGAGAGAGAGAGAGAGAGAGAGAGAGAGAGAGAGAGAGAGAGAGGAGGGAGGGAGGGAGGGAGAGAGAGAGAGAGAGAGAGAGAGAGAGAGAGAGAGAGAGAGAGAGAGAGAGAGGGAGGGAGGGAGGGAGGGAGAGAGAGAGAGAGAGAGAGAGAGAGAGAGAGAGAGAGAGAGAGAGAGAGAGAGAGACACACACACACACACACAGAGGGAGATTGGGGCAGTTCTCATTAACTCTATTATTTGCTCTAATATGTTGTTGGCTTTTGGAGTTCCCATTATTTTTATGTCGATTAAACAATGTGTAAAATAATAATGTAATATTAATGAATATTTATCACATAAATAAAATAATATTATAATTATATCATACTAACTCACCCTTCTCTCCTTTGCTTGACACCCCTGCTTCCATTCCAAGCTCCAACACCAACCGTTTCATGTCGTTGTCATTAGCTACCTCATCCTCTTTCTCTCTCTAACCCTAATGTCCTTGTAAATGGCCGATCCATGAGGCCTGCCATTATAATTGGTATACAAAATTCAGTAACATGGGCTCAAAGCTCTATAATTTGTTGAGGTTTTTTTTCTAAATCTCAATCATGACTTCTTGTGACTTTTGGGAACTTTTGAAGGAGTCTACTGAACTGAAAAGTCTTACTATTTGATTTTTTAATTTTTGATTAAATTAATACACTTTAAATGAAAGATATTGAGATATTCTTATTTCTAATGTAAATGGAATGCAATATTTTTTTAAATGCACAAGTAGTCTTTCATAGTCTATTCACTATGAAATAGTGGGAATGGGGAAGGGAGGGGAAAGGGGGGAGAGAGAGAGAGAGAGAGATTTGCAGCCCATCTAGAAGGAGACATTGAGACATAAATGAAGTGCCAAGAGTGACTTTAAAAGTAACATCTTTTCATGGTGAACAGACTTTTGGGGCTAACTTTGGAAGAGACTTGACTTGGGCCCAGCTCGGATGTGTTGGGCTAGTCATACGGGCTTGATAAGTGGGCCCAACCTTGGTAGAACACCTCATGGGGATGAGATATGTGTGTGTGAGAGAGAGAGAGAGACCACACATGGGCAATTCTCAATCTATTTGGGATTTTGATCTAAAGATTAGAGCATGCCGCTGAGCTACATAGTAGACTAGTGAGCATGAGACCTAGCTTGACTCTTCTTATTTCAAGTGGGTATGGATACTAGGCTTTACGATACAATAACCTAGAGACAAATGAGTGTAATCATAGTTGGATACAAAAAACTTTAGATCTTCAACTTGATGAGTAGAGCAATTGGCAACTTGAGTGGTGGAAGGAAGGGTGAGCATTGAGAGAGGGTCTATAGAAGTGGCCAAAATAGGACAAGATGATAATGTCACTCAAAAAGTGGTGGAGAGGGATAGTGTGGAGTGGTGTTTACAATGGGGGGATATGACCTTAGCTGCTTCCAATGGGGTTGAGAGAGGGACAATGAGTTACTTTATGGAGGAATGACAAATTGGGAATGGATTGTCACAAATTAAGATAGAGCTCGTTATCATATTCTTGGGAAAGATGAGTTAGTCTTTTTTTCAATTTTCACATGATTTAACCATTTTTATATTTTTCACTTTTAGTAGAGTGTGAAAGGGTATAATAGGGACTGACACCCTTAACTTTGAAGTAGTTTATAGTGATCCAAAATAACAAGGGAATTGATGAGAGACTCGTCCCTAGTTATACTAGCTTAATAGGACTTAAAAATAATTCAATATTTTAATTTTTATTTATTAAAAATATTCATTTTATTTCAAATATTTTTAAAATACGTAAAAAATATTATTATTAACAGATATGTTAGATGGAATTTCTCAACATCTACATTGAACTCCTCCTCTCTCTCTCTCTCTCTCTCTCTCTCTCTCTCTCTCTCTCTCTCTCTCTCTCTCTCTCTCTCTCTCTCTCTCTCTCTCTCTCTCTCTCTCTCTCTCTCTCTCTCTCTCTCTCTCTCTCTCTCTCTCTCTCTCTCTCTCTCTCTCTCTCTCTCTCTCAATGTGTGTGTGTGTGTGTGCCTATTTTTTTTTAACTTGCATTATGAGATGGTAATTTCTTCCATTTTAAGTTTGGGTTTAGCTAATCTTGGAAAAATGTTTTACTTCTCCTCGCTAATATGAGAATTACTTCAAGTTGATGTTTGAGGTTTGTACTTGTTTCTTAATTTTTCAGGCCATGTTAGTCTACACATCCCTAGTCTAACACTATTTTTATTTTAGAAAACAACTAATACTCTATAGAATGTATTAGACAACCAACTTTAGTCCCATTCATGTCATGCCTTCATGTGAACCAGAGGTTCATCAACTTTGAAGGTATTATTTTGTTTTCATTTATGCAAAATTGTGTTTTCATTTTATCTTTTTCATGGATGTTGAGAAGTATTCTCTCAACCTAATTTTTATTTTATGGTAACCATATAAATAATCTAAAATTTCTAGTTTATAATCCAATGTCAGTATTTACAAAACTATGGTCATTGTATAATTTTTTGATATTATCTAAATATGGTGTTTTTTTGTTAGTCATGTCTTATCTTTGACTATGTATCCCACCTTTTCTAATATTATAACTAGTGTGCTATCATTGGAGTGTGACCAAGTGGTTTGAAATGGGGCACCTTGTGACAAGTGCAATGTCCACCTAGAACCCACCCACTTTTAAGGGCCAACAACTCCACAAAGGTTGTTGCTTTGTGATCATCGATCCCTCATGTAATCCACCCCTCCTATTTGACTCTTTTTTTTTCATGTCATAAAAAGGATAGCTTAGACTTGCATAGTAGATAAAAGCATAATAGCCTTTTTTTTGCCTTTATGATTCAGCATAAGAGAATCCCATTAGACAATAAAGATAGTATTAAGAGAAACAACTACTACACTATTAAAATGACCTCAATGCCATCCATCAAGAAGATTATAAATTACACCTCATTATTCATATTTAACTTTCAAATGAGTTCCCTAACCTACTCCAAGTTCATTACTTTCATGTGATTAGACTCTTTCATGTGATTAGTCAACAAGTTCATTACTTTCATGTGATTAGACTCTTTTATCAAAGGCAACTCAAGTCAAGTAGCCTCATGTTTAAACATTAAATTATGTACCCGAGTAACATAATATCTTGTTAACATTCACAAAGTCAGTAAGACAAATAATTATTTTTATTTTCTCATTTTAAGGTGACATAAATCCTAATTAGAGAAGATAAAATCATCATCATTCACTTCGATCCAAAGGAATCCACTTATTATTTTACATTCAACCTTTGGTACAATGTAATCCCAAGCAAAGGTGCCTTCAATTTTTAAATCTCATCATGTACCATGATTGTAGTTGGGACTACTCATTTATCTTTGGTTTTTTATCTGACCAGAACCTTCTATCATTTCAATTTTTGCAACATCGATTGCATTCTTTTTAGAGTCATGGTTCAACATAGATGCTAATGTTTGAGGTATGGGCACATCATGCACATACCACCCCCTACCTCACATGCAGTGAAGTTTTGTTGTGGTAAACATTCCAAGTTTTCACAATGCCACAAACATGCCTTGTTTCATGCCATATACATACATTGTACCATTGCCAGTCTAGTGAAGTTCCTATAGGCTTAATTTTGAACTCATAACCAAGGTCAAGTTTAGCCATTATTTGGGGTCATATCCTCATAAACATTTAAATTATTAATAGCTCATAATTTTATCATGCGCCATGAAAAGAAGAAAAATGTGATGTCATTTATTCCATAAATTTTTGCCCATGCCATTACATTCTTAAAATGAAAATTAAATAGTTAATATGGAATCTTCTTTAATCATCAGAATATTGAGGTTTTTAATAAATTCAATTTTTAAATACAATTTTAGTAAAAATAATGGTTTTATGGGTTAATTTTTTAAAAAATAAATTTAATTAAACATTACTATTTAAACATCCTGGAATTTTATACTGAACGAGGGCCTAAAAAAATAAAATCCCAAGGTAGATTAATTGATACTTTTATAGTAACTTCGCCCTTGTCAAAATTAGACATATTATATAAATAAACCCACAGTTTTATTTATCGTTATGGTAAATCCACACGAACAGTTACAGTGAGGGGTAAAAATGCAAATATCAGACTTCACTATCACCATGGTATCCGGTGGCTGGGCCCGCCGTCGCCCTTGCACCCACTGAGCTATAAAGCTGACCGTTCGCCACGTGAGCCGTCAGATTCTTAACACGTCTGAATCAACGGCTTCCAACAAGCGCACGGGCACGACAAGATGTGGAGCCCAATAAGATTTGGGCCCAGTCGCCGAATCCCTGTGGGCCCATGTTGGTCTGTCAGATCCCTCTCCTTTTCCCCCCGGTCCGGCCCAGTTGCCACAGCTGAGGAAAAGGACGGTGGAGGGGCTCCCACGTCATCCTTCTAGTTACATCCTCCCCCCCCAAGAAAGGAAATATTTCACCAAGATTTTATAAAAGGTCTTTTTAGTTAAAAATTACTTCACGTGATGACATCATTAATGCGTTTTTTGCATATAACCCCACCATAATAGTCATAATTAAACTTCATTTATCAACTACATACATGTACATAGATATGTATGTATGCATGCCTCAAATAAATCATAACCATTGGATGCCTCACTACCCACAGTAAAAAATTATGTGGATCAATAAAAAAAATTTATTTATTGAGTAGCCTAAATCTCATTTTTTCGTACATTTTAGAAATTAAATTTATATGATAATTGCATATGGTGGTTAATTGTGGAAAATGTTGTAATTATTTTATAAACAAATTGTGTGGAATGTATGAATATCATATATTGAGGCTAGTACTTTCTTGAGATATTTCATACGTGTTTATAAATAATTTAATTTAATTTTAAAATGTCTGATGTTGAGGGGATGAAATTCCGTGCCATTTTTTAAAATTAATTTAAAATTACTGAAGAAAAGTAAATGTATGAAGGATTTCTCGTTGGGAAGGGGGAGAAAGGGGAGGGGGGGACCGTGACCTCGAGACCATATCTACGCCATTCCCGTGTCCTGTCAAACCACTTTAAAGTAACATTGGCTCATCGAGTGGCGTATATATAAGTTCAGTGCATGTATTCGTTGCGTTGTGGGGTATCGTTTATGTAAACTACTGAGAAGGGACAGCAGAAGCGATTCTGCATGGCGTCATGGGACAAGAGGATATCACTGTCAGTCACCTCAGTAAAACAAGAACAACCGAGCCATGCTGCACCTCCAACTCCCCTCTCTCTCCTCTCCCTCTCTTCTCTCTCTCTCCTCTCTCTCTCTCTCTGTCCCTCTCTCTCTATATATATATAGATGTATGTGGAAAAGCAAATGGGTGAACGGCACCATGGAGTATAAACCAGGAAAAAGGACGAAGAGGGAGGAGAATATCTTAATTCTCTCACTTCCCTATCTCTATTTTCCATCTCCCGGCAGCCCCTCTCAACCTGGCTCCCCCACCCTCCCCCACAGTCACGAACGCCTCCTGCTTTCTGTGCCATGCCCACCGCCCCCCGCCCAATACTCCATCGCATTCTCTACATCCCCCTCCTCCTCCCTTATTCCCCCCTCCCCCCCTCTCTGTCTCTGTCTCTCTCTCTCTCTATCTCCGCCCTGAATCCATTCATCCGACGTCGGAGCTGAAGGTTGTCGACCCGCAGAGTTTCCCGACTGGGTCTGTATTTTTCGAGGATTCACAGCGACGAGGAGCTCCGTTCGGGGGAAGATTCCCAGAATTTCTACATGGAGGGCAGAGGTCTGCGATGCCTGCCCCTCCTCCTTCTGCTTGCTGTACCCTTGAACCTCCCGTAGTTCTGCCCTCTTCGCCCTTTCTCTCTCTACTGTTAGTTTCCGTCAACCGGAGCCGTTTTGGGTCCTCTCGAAAGGGCCTCGATGCTCTCCCCTACGAGGGTTTGGATCTTGCGGCAGCTACACGGGCAGTCTGAATTATGCAGATTTTCTCTCTCTAGAACAGCTGAATCCGCTTCTTGGACCCCCAGCCCTTCTTCCGGTGAAACCGGCGAAGGAGCATGAACAGCGAAGATATCTTCCTGAAGAAGAGAGTACGAAGAAAGGGGGGGAGAACCAGAGCCTTCTCCCCGTCTTCAACATTGCTGACTTCTGCATCTATTGGCCTCCCTTTCTAATCAGGAAGCGGTGGATATCTTGGGTTTTCTGTATTTTATGTTCGTGTTTAGAAATATTTTCATAATTTCCTTGGCTCATGGTTGACCCAGAGATTCCCATAAATTTGAGTCAACGAGGGCAGATCTTTTCATTTATTTCAGCTCCAATTAGTCAACGGCTTTAATGCCTTCTTCTTCTTCTCCTTCTTCACGAGGATTTCAGCGCCGGAATGATTTCGGTAGAAAAAGGCCGAAGATTTTCAGCTCCACGAGGATGAACAGATGCAATGTGGAGCCCTCCGAGGCCACGTCGGAGGTCTGCAGCCAGGTGGCCTCCAACCGCTCGAACCAGGAGGAGGCGACGGCCACCTCCCCGGGGAAGCTCTCACTGGACCTCTCCCTCTCCAGTACCGGCGAGAGCTTCACCGGAGCTCCTCCCCGCAGCGGCGGCGCCCCCGCCGCCATGGCCCCCAGAGTCTTCTCCTGCAACTACTGCCGCCGCAAGTTCTTCAGCTCGCAGGCACTGGGGGGCCACCAGAACGCCCACAAGAGGGAGAGAACCATGGCGAAGAGGGGCCTGCAACTGAGCTCCTTCCCCTCTTGCCCCAGCCTGGCTTCCCTCCCCCTCCATGGCTCCTCTCAGGTGATGGCTATGGAGATCAAAGCTCACGCCTTGCCGCACCGCGAGGGGCGCCGTGGCCGGGCGCCGATGCTCTTGGAGGAGAAGGGAGATGGGTTCTTCTTTGCCCGGAGCTTCGCCGGCGCCGGAATCCCCCCCAGCTCGCCGGCGCCGGCGCCTGCGGAGGAGCTCGACCTCACCCTGAGACTGTGAACAAGTCTCCATTCACTGTCCATTGGTTTCGGATCGGATAGCTCGATACCGTTCTCAAGTCATCGTGATCTGTGTGCGCTTTACTTATGGATTTGACCACGATGGTTGACTTTAAGCAGGTGGGGGCGCTGACTTGGATGTTGGTGTTCTTGGGGGAGGAGGAGGGGGATGGACACCTCTCGTTCTGGAATTGGATGACTCAGATCTTATGGCCACATATCTGGAATTTGAGAATGAGCCAGGTTTGACTCTGAGCAGGTTGGTTGGGTTGACTTTGGCACAATGTGCAGATGCTATGTCTTAGAGGGAGAGAGAGAGAGAGAGGCGCATTTGAAAATGGGAAGAGATTTGGCAGATTTTAGAAATAAATAACCGTAAATGGGCCATCCAATAGGTGAACGACCCATTAAGGAGAGTCCCAGGTTCCGGTACGGCCCACCAATGGAAAGCGCCCTATTCTCATTGGCGCTAGTTAGTTAGTGGGCCGGAAAGGGGGGGGCCGCCAGCTGGCGAATTCGAGTGGGGCCCGCTGAGCACAAACCACATGTGCCAGGATGGGCTTCGCTGGTGAGACATGTGTGGGGCCCACTTTCCAGGCTGGCAGATTTCTACTGGTTTTTCGCGTGGCGAATTCCCATTGGATGGGTCTACTACGCCTTGGCCCAGAGAAAACCCTGCGCCAGTTCGGCTGCCCCCCCTCGGTGCCTGCTCTCATCTTTCTTCCCCTCACTCTACCTCTCTCTCTCTCTCTCTCTCTCTCTCTCTCTCTCTCTCTATCTCTATCTCTATCTCTATCTCTACACGGTTGCCATTTTTTCTGTCGTCTTTGCCCTGCAGAAGCGGACCTGCTCGCCCTCTCTCTCTCTCTCTCTCTCTCTCTCTCTCTCTCTCTTTCTCTGTGCCGAGTCCTGGGAGGCGGGGAATGCGACCCTCAGACCCTCCTCCCCAGAGTGGCATAACTATCTTCTCAGAAGCAGCAGCAGCAGGAGGAAGCTAACGCCGCCGCCGCCGGAGCCGCAATGGGGAGCAGCGGGACTGCGAAGTCCGTGGAGATTAGGTTTTCGTCGCTCGTCGTCGTCTCTCTGGCCGTCGTCTTCTTCGTGGGCGGCGCGGAGGCGCAGGCGTCCCCCGGGGACGCGGCAGCAATGCGGGCCGTGTCGAGGGGGCTCGGGGCGGCGCAGGCCCTCGGCTGGTCGGAGACCGCCGATCCTTGCACCTGGCGGCTGGTTTCCTGCTCTGGTGACCGGATCACCGCCATCCAGATCGGGAACCGGAGCCTCTCCGGCGAGCTGGTGGCGGAGGTGCGGAATCTCACCGGCCTGGTGCGGCTGGAGCTCCAGGAGAACCAGATCGGAGGGCCTCTCCCCTCCCTCGCAGGCCTCAGCACGCTCCAGATACTCCTCCTCCACAATAATCTCTTCTCCTCCATCCCCTCCGACTTCTTCTCTGAGCTCTCCGGCCTGCAGGCGGTGTCCCTGGACAACAACCCCTTCGAGCCCTGGACCATCCCCCCCAGCTTGAAGGACGCCTCTACGCTGGTGAACTTCTCCGCCAGCTCCGCCAATGTCACCGGCAGAATCCCCGACTTCTTCGGCACCGCCTTCCCCAGTCTCTCCCATCTTGCCCTAGCCTTCAACCTCCTCCAGGGGGGGATCCCGGCGAGCTTCGGATCCTCTTCGCTGCAGTCCCTGTGGCTCAATAACCAGAGGGGAAGTGCTCGTCTCGCCGGCCCCATCGATGTCGTCCAGAACATGACCTCCCTCACCCAGCTCTGGCTCCACTCCAACAGCTTCTCCGGGCCACTGCCGGACTTCTCCGCCCTCGTCACCCTCCGCGACCTGCAACTCCGGGATAACCTGTTCACAGGCCCCGTCCCGCACTCTCTCACATCTCTTCCATCTCTGCGGCTAGTGACATTGACGAACAACCTGCTCCAGGGGCCCGTCCCCGTCTTCCCCAAGACTGTCACCGAGGTGGACGTCGATCCGAAGAGCGAGCGGTTCTGCTTGACGACCCTGGGAGAGTGCGACCCCCGGGTCAGCGCTCTGATCTCCATCGCCAAGCCATTCGGGTACCCGACGAGATTTGCAGAGGACTGGGATGGGAACGACCCATGCGCTGGGTGGCTGGGCATCACCTGCGACCGCGGTGGGAACATCACCGTCATCAACTTCCAGAAGATGGGGCTCGCCGGCACAATCTCCCCCGACTTCGCCTCCATCAAGTCCCTCCAGAGGCTCCTGCTCTCCAACAACAACCTCACTGGAACGATCCCGCTGTCGCTGACCACCATGCCGAATCTCAGGGAGCTGGACGTCTCGAGCAACTCGATCTATGGGCAGGTTCCTCCATTCTCGAGCAATGTCTTGGTCCGCACAGCTGGAAACCCCGCTATGGGGAAGAACAGCAGCAGCTCCTCAAACGCCACCTCGAGCGCTTCTTCAGGAGGCGGCGCTGACAGCCAGGACGGCTCAGGCACCAGCCCAGCAGCCAAGTCGCCAGCTACTTCCAGAAATGTTGGAGTTATAGTGGGTTCAGTTGTCGGCAGCGCCGCCGGCCTGGCTGTGGTTGGACTGCTGGGTCTGTGCTTATACAAGAGAAGGCAGCACCACCTTGGAAGGGTTCAGAGTCCGAACACCATAGTGATCCATCCCCGCCACTCTGGTTCTGACCAGGATCTGGTGAAGATCACGGTTGCAGGATCCAGCGTTAATGGCGGAACGGGGGCGGGGGGGGAGGCGTTCATTCCATCAACCAGCTCCCCCGGCGAGGTCCACATGGTGGAGTCAGGGAACATGCTGATCTCCATCCAGGTTCTCCGGAACGTGACGAACAATTTCAGCGAGGAGAACGTCCTGGGGCGGGGAGGATTTGGGACGGTCTACAAGGGGGAGCTCCATGACGGCACCAAGATCGCAGTGAAGAGGATGGAGTCTGGCGTCATGGGGACGAAGGGCCTCACCGAGTTCAAGTCGGAGATCGCAGTCCTCACCAAGGTCCGCCACCGGAATCTGGTCTCCCTCCTCGGGTACTGCCTGGACGGGAACGAGAGGCTCCTGGTGTACGAGTACATGCCCCAGGGGACGCTGAGCCGCCATCTGTTCGGCTGGCAGGAGGAGGGCTTGAAGCCATTGGAGTGGAAGAAGAGGCTGGGAATCGCCCTCGATGTGGCGCGGGGAGTGGAGTACCTGCACAACTTGGCTCACCAGAGCTTCATTCACAGGGACCTCAAGCCTTCTAACATCCTTCTTGGAGATGACATGAAGGCCAAGGTCTCGGATTTTGGGCTCGTTCGGCTCGCACCCGATGGCAAATGCTCGATCGAGACGAGGCTTGCAGGAACTTTTGGGTATCTCGCCCCAGAGTATGCAGGTAATGGCCCCGAACTCCTAAGAAGATTTTTTTTTTTTTTTTTGGGTTTCTGTGGTGGGTTCAATGCGATGTTTATGGCTCATAGTTCTTGCTAATCCTTGTAGATATGGATGATTCATGGGCTCAGTTTTTTTTTTTTCCTTTTCTGTTCGTGGGAATTGTTCATCTAATGCTTTCATCAGATCTTCGTGTTTCTCTGAGTTTGCCGGATTCTGTGTGTGAATTGGTGCATGGAAACTGCAGTGATGGGGAGGGTGACGACGAAGGCGGACGTGTTCAGCTTCGGGGTGGTGGTGATGGAGCTGATAACGGGGAGGAAGGCGCTGGACGAGAGCCAGCCGGAGGAGAGCGTCCACCTGGTGACCTGGTTCAGGCGGATGCAGCTGAACAAGGAGACGTTCAGGAAGGCGATCGACCCCACAATCGACCTGGACGAGGAGACCATGGCGAGCGTGGCCATCGTGGGCGAGCTCGCGGGGCACTGCTGCGCCAGGGAGCCCCACCAGCGGCCGGACATGGGGCACGCGGTGAACGTGCTCTCGTCGCTGGCGGAGCTGTGGAAGCCGGCGGACGCGGAGGAGGAGGAGAGCTACGGGATAGATCTCGATATGACGCTGCCGCAGGCGCTGAAGAAGTGGCAGGCCTGCGAGGGCGACGGCGGCGGCGCCACCGCGTCGTTCATTGGAAGCATGGATAACACACAGACGAGCATCCCCACCCGGCCAGCCGGATTTGCAGACTCCTTTACCTCCGCCGACGGGAGATGACGATGATGATGATGATAGGGGAAGCGAGACGACGGGGGGAGAAGATGACCGCCGCCGGCAGATGAAGTCACAGGTGCTCCCTTTCTCCTCTCTCTCTCTCTCTCTCTCTCTCTCTCTCCTTTGACCCCACCTGTCTACTTTCTCCCCTTCCTCTCTCTCTCTCTCTCTCTCTCTCTCTCTCTCTCTCTCTCCTTTCTATGTCGAACTGGGAAGAAGCTTATGTGGAGCCGACGAAGAAGGCTCCACCAGCAGCAGAGAGGTCTGCCCACCTCTCTCTCTCTCTCTCTCTATCTATCTATCTATATCTGTGTATCTCTCTCTCTCTCTCTCTCCCCTTCGATTGGGGAGCTTCTGTGGGGTTTCCTTTGGTGTTATTGGCTGTGTTTTCTCTATTGGGAATAGGGTGGCGAGGTCTTGGGACCCCCAGTGATTTGTCCCCCTTCCCAGCAAACTCTGGTCAAAGCCTTTAGAATCTGGGGACGGTTAATGGTCAACTCTTATCTTCTTCTGAGCAGGTTTGCTGGATTCCCCCATTGGAAAGTCAACGGGCCTCTTGAGCCAGGCGCCCATTCTCCGGGCTTAGGCCCGGCCCATTTTTTTACCAACTGATTAGAAGCCGGGTGAATGTCTTTTTGTCATGAAGTGTTGGTACAAAGTCAACTCAAAGTCTCTAGTTTCGCCGTTTATATTTACTAGATAAGTCAATCTGTTTCAATAAAGTAATGAAATGTGGCCTCAAGGAGAGAGAGAGAGAGAGAGAGAGAGAGAGAGAGAGAGAGAGAGGGGTTTGCCACGTTGAGACTGTGGGAAAGGGCCTAGTCATAAAGTCAAAGTAGTTTTTAAGATAATAGGTATGAGGCTACCTTTGAGCAGACCAGTCCAACAAGTTGACTTTTTAGCATGATTAGGGTACATGAAGAATATGGCAAATAATAAAAAATACAGGTATGATTAAGTTTATAAAAAAATAGCAGTACTTTATAATTATATTCATGTAATCTTTTTTTAAAACGACTAATGTGTCTTGACCTACATCATATGACCAATTTGATCCCACGTGGCATGCATAACCCCTTGTTGGAATCCATTTTCTGACCATACATAGAAAAAAGCAGAAAACGGGAAAATGACATAAAGAATAAATTCGGTTAGTATTAATTTTTAATATTTTGATTTATTTTAATGGTGGGGGTAAAAAATTACTACTTTTTTATTTCTTCGGAGTATAATTCACTCATTTTTTAATTTTCATTTTACAAGGGAACATTCATATCTTGTGACAAAAATGAATATATTAATGTGTAAAATATAATTTTTAAATAAAAAATATGTTTTCCTCATCAGTTCCTTCTTTTTTCGGGCTTATTTAGAATTTTTCGGCCGGCTGATCGATTTATTGTAATATTACCTTACCATTATTTTATTTAAGATAATCTGCTATTAACTACAGGGGGGAAATGGTATAATCCTTAAAATAATAATTGATAAGGGTTTATTCATAAAAACGTACTCGTTATTTGCTGAAGAAGGGGGGTGGGGTTCTTCAAATCGAGGGGTACCCAAAATCCCTGCCCTGGACTTCGTAGAGGAAACGAAGATCGCCTCTCTTCACTTCCAGCAGCCGATCTTCGGCCCCTCCCATGGCAATTCCGAGGAACACCTGAAACCCTAGGGTAGCTTCCTCGTCCCAGCTTCGGGTTATCCGTCTGCAGTGGCCATTTTTTGGCCGTCGACCTCAGCCGGGGGTGGAGATGGCGGTGCAGTTGCCGGAGTTCAAGTACGTCACCGAGGAGGCGCTTAGAGAATGGAGGAGCTCGAGCAGTAGCTTCAAGCTGAAGGAAGCAGTCCCCGTGTCGAGATTCCTCTACGAGCTCTGCTGGGCTGTGGTCCGACCTCGGTGTCCTCTGGCAGCTGCTTTTATGGTGGATTTGTATTTGTTTTGTTCGTGGTGGTTTTAGTTATGACCGTCGTTCTGTCTGCTTGGAAGGTTCGTGGAGACCTGCCTTTTCAGAAGTTTAGAGCTGCGTTGGACTCGGCGACATTTCCCGGCGAATGTTCCAAGGATGATGTATCTTCAGTTTTGGCCGATATAATCGCACACATGGGGCAGGACGTGAGTTTGCCTTCTCTCGCGTTCCCATGGAGATTAGGGCGTTTCTATTAGAATTTTGTTGCCTCTTTGATCTGTTTCTTATTTACATGCAAACTTGTAACAGAGTGGCGATTCTGATGGTCGTTTAGAAGTTATTCTATCAATTTTTTTAAACTGTGTATATCTGCTGACAGTGGATCTTGGCCGACAATGATGAAGATATTTGGATTTTTTGAAGATAGATGCACCAGGAATTTGTCGGTCTCTCGTACTGTGGTCGGGTGGGCGGGATAGTACGCCATCGATATTATTCCGTGAATGAACCTAACTTTCATGAAGAAGACTGCGGTTATAGTTGATGTGCTGGAAAATAGAAACTGATGTTTTTCCCACCGCAGAAAGCTATATACGGAGAAACGTAGTGAACACTTTTGATCAATGGGTATTAACACGTGAGAAGAGATGTAAAACACGAAGAAAAACTTACAGACATGTAACATTTTCATTTCCCGGGAAAGATTATTATCTTTCATGGGGCCTCAAAATAACTGGAAATACCTACCATTTATGTGAGTTTTTGTATGTGCATGATTTGCTTGGATTCAGCTCCTTACGCTGATATATAATTTATCGGTGGAAAACCCCGCCCTCTTTAATATACTGTTTCTCATATTCAAACCTTTTAGATAATCTTTATGCGCCTTCTTGCTTAGTAGTGTAGCTGATCCGTGTTTATCCTAATTGATGCATGTTTTGTAATAATTTTACAATATCTCTCCCCCCTCTCTCTCTCTCTCTCTCTCTCTCTCTCTTGCTGTACATATATATATATTTATATGTATATCTTCGAAATGCTGTATATAGCCAATGCGGACAAAATATCATTGATAAGTACGAATTTCTTGGATGAGAAATTTTGCAACAAGCCTTGTAGTAGAATTTTAAAAGCTTTTCCATTTTCGGTCCCAGCAGAACCCTTGAATGGAGAAGAATCCCCTATTTTTGTCTCGTACTGTATTTAATCCTCCAAACCTGCACACCAATAATTTTTCAGGCCACCTGTATTTTCCAATAGGATGGGTGGAGGTAAATGCTGTCCATTAGCTTATTTAAGTAGTTATTGTTCAAAAGCTATTGAAGACCACTTAAATCAAAACTCTTTCAGCCTATTAAATATAGCGCAGTTTCTTAAAGAAGGGGTCTGAGGACCTGGCGTTTTTCAGATAAAGACATAAATAGAGCAGCTGGATTAAGTTAATTTTTATAATAGCAATCCAGTTTTTGAATAGATAATTATAGCATGTGGATATTACATGCCATACAAGGAGTGTAGGATGCTGAAAATTTTAATGAGAAAACATTCTTGTAAGTTTGTGAAGATATGTAAACATCGTGCCTGATGGAATCCAAGCATGATGTTTACTAGGTTCCATAGTATCATTCTAAATTTTGAGTTTTGATCGTTAATTATAGAAACCCATGTCACTGCTGCCAATTACACTAGTTGGTCAGGACCTTTGTTCAATAGTAGAAAAGCTTGCAGAAGTCAGCGTCATTGGTTGTGTTATCTCTGTATAAATTTTTTGAGACATCAATTGTTGTTTTGTGTTGATTTATTACTTTCTTCATTGAGATACGGATAAAAAGTAATACATCTGGATTATTTGCTTCTGTTTGAGTCTGTGACTTACTTGCTATCATGGTAGGTTTTTATGTGACGACCTTTTATTATGTCAAATTTACTGTTTTTATTTGATAAAATGTCCCTTTTTTGCTCTAAGGGCCAATCATTTTTGTTGCTATCTTCAGTGCCTATGGATTCTTGATAAGATATTTCTTAAATCATATATTGTTAGTTTGGATATTGTGGAACTGAACGGAATATTTACTGTCTTGCAGCATACGATGACAGGAGAATATCGAACTCGGCTAGTGAAAATGGTTTATACTCTACCCTTTTGAGATCTTGTATGAAATTGTTTGGTTCTCTTCCAGTTCAATAGATATTCTTATTACCCTTTGTTTTCTTGGATTAGTGCAAATTCACCTTTTCTTCTGTCCAAGAAGATATATGTACTTGAGGACAATTACGCCCGAAAATAGGATTTGTGGCTTGAAGGGTTAGGGGAAGGTATCAATGTAATCTTACAATAGGAGACTTTAGTCTGAAAGAGAATTATGTGGTTTGAAAGGTGAGCAGAAGACATCACTTTCATTGTAGAAAACCAAAGCCCTGAAGAGATATTTTTTGACTATAAAGGTGATGGAAGTTGTGGTTTGGACAAGAAAAAGGTTTACCTATGGATGGAGTAGTGGTACATATTCAAGACTCTAAGAATAGCTTTAAGAATAATTTGTTATACGTCTGAAGCTGAGACCCTTTATGGATAGGCTTGTTGAAACAAGGTTGGCATATTTGACGCGTAAGCATTATGTATAGGCTTGATGAAAAGTGAGTGAACTTCGGTTGTGTCAATAGAGTTGGTTGCCCCAAGTTCTTCTTAAATAAAGTATCTATGAGTCGTTTTAGATATTCTCTGTTATCTCATAAGTGGATCACTTGCATTCATGACATTTTGTTTTGTGCAGTCTAAATGGCTGGTGGAGTCTGCCTTGGTTCCATGTAGGCTTTTCCAAGAACGATGTGAGGTGAATCGTGTTTTTAACATTCGGGAAACATTCAATCTCCAATTTTAGCTGAGTTAGTTCTAATTTTTAATCACTTTTTTTATTTACAATTTCATAGTTCCGTTCCCCTTTTTCAGGAAGAGTTTTTATGGGAATCGGAATTCACTAAGATAAAAGCTCAAGAATTAAAGGCCAAGGAGGTATGCCAATTCGATTAGTTCAATGCTTTTGTTCGTTTACTTTCGAGTGATTTCATTTTATTTTCAGCATTGCTGGTTGATTGGCCAAATCATTTCTCGTAGACTGGGTCAGTTTTATCCACTTTATGTGGTGTTTACTATCATATTTGGTTAATGCCTATTTTGACTTGTAGGTTCGGGTGAACACTCGACTTCTTTACCAACAAACAAAATTCAATCTTCTTCGTGAAGAAAGTGAAGGCTATGCAAAGCTGGTGAGCTAACTCTGACTTTCTTCAAAAAAAGGACCTTTCTCTAGTGAAGTCTTTCTCTGACTTTCTTCAAAATGGACCTTTCAAAAAAATGAAAACAGTGAATTTATTTAAATTGAATTCTTGTTACAGGACATATCACATTTACCCATTCACCTCAAGTTTTAGGTCATGGTCTTATGATACTTTTAGCGAATATGAAAGAACTCATTTATATCTGATCTGGGGCCAAAGGATCAAATGGGTGGCTGGAAATTAATAGAAAACCTGAAGGTATAGGTGAAATATCTAACACCAATATGTGATTAGCATATCATCTGTAAATTTCTTGAATCTGCTGAACGGCTGGGAAATGCTTTTTAATTAGTGATACAAAGAAGAATGGT
Organism: Spirodela polyrhiza; assembly: GCA_024713555.1. Taxonomy (NCBI): domain Eukaryota; kingdom Viridiplantae; phylum Streptophyta; class Magnoliopsida; order Alismatales; family Araceae; genus Spirodela; species Spirodela polyrhiza. The sequence goes on along the minus strand of CM046530.1, from coordinate 8,646,037 downwards.
TGTGTTAGGTAAATATCAGACTCAGTCACTTGTGATTCGCTTCGGTACTGGTTGGAAAAATCCAATTGTACAGCTGAACACTATACATTGATAACCTCATGTTAATGGCTCAGTATCTGGATTCGGGCGCTGGTTCAACTAACAAATCTTGCCTCATTTTTTGTCTAATGATGGGTGATTAGTGGGTCCGGTTGATTTGCATTCACACAATACGCAGGCTGAAGTCTGAAAAATCAGTTAATGTTAGGAAGTCTTCAGCCGCAGTCTGTTGTTGGCGATATTTTCAGTATCTTATGCAATGCTCGCGATGGTTATATCACCCAAGCATGCTGGGAATGCCTGTGCTCTGGGTACTTGGGGTAATGCTTAAATCAAGTTTCCCTTTCAGTTTAGTAGATACTAGCCTCAGTATATTCTAAAATATTAACTTAATAAAATGATTTTGAAAAATGAAAATCCTTCTAAATTGAAGTCGACAACTCTAAAGTAAAATTCCTTAGTGAAAATTTCATCAAGTATCAGAACCTCTAAAATGCCATTCAGTACTGTACTTACAATTTCCTCTTATATCATTGAAGATTTTGTGGTAAATATTTCCATCCACACAAGTAACTAGCTGTTCACCTCATCACAGAAAATGAGAACCACTGTGAGAAGAAGATAGTGCTTCACAATGAGAGAATCCTTTCCAGCGGCAAACTTTTGTGTGCACGCTGTATTTTAAGCGAGAAAAATTTTCTTCAAGAGATTGGAACACGTGTTGCTTTATTGCAAGAATAAGAAAAACTGAATACCATTTTTCTTTTCCAAATCTGAAAATCAGTCTTGGTTTATCTACTAATTACACTGCCAACATCACGTAGGTGAACATCATTTCCCTTCTGGGTTAGGGGGAGCCACTCCAGTCAATCAGAGAGGGATAGAGGGATTTTGGATCTTTGCCTTTATTGTTGGCTATTTGTGTTTTTGATGCACACCGCGCGTATGCATCTCTTTTTATTGAAGTAGGGAACTAACATTTTTTTGTACTTCATGAGAAGCCAAAACTGATGGTTAAAGTGATTACTGGTCTAGTTTTTTATCAATGTTTTTGTTTATCTTTATTTGTCTTATTTTTTCCAGACGTGATTTCGCTTATTTTATCTGACACTTGTCTTATTTTTTATGAATTTTCTGTTCAAGAAGAGTTATTCAGGGATTCATTTTGTTTTGTGTTTGAGCTCGAATTTGGCGTCCTTTGTTTACTGTGCAGGTTACACTTCTTTGTCACAGTGGGTTGATTAGAACTGATAATGCTTCATCAGCAGCAGTAAGCTTGATTAAGGTCGTGGATCATTTCTGTTTCGAGGTGATATAATGCAGCATCCTTTTCTGCTTATTGGATCTGACAATTATCTCTTTGCAGTCGTTAATTGGACACTTTGACTTGGATCCAAATCGTGTTTTTGATATAGTAAGTTCTTAACTTGCTGTTATCTTATTTATCTTAATCTGATAATTTCCATTGTCTCTTTCAAACATCTGTTCCTGTCAAAAATCTTCTATTTGGAAGGCTTGTGTCACTGATTGCTTGATAGCCAGTGACGCCAAATGCTTGATGTATCAGGTATTGGAATGCTTCGAGCTGCACCCAGACTGCAATATCTTTTATGATCTAATTCCTATGTTTCCAAAGGTATGATAAAATATTCTTCAAATTGTCTCTAACGAACTTGTTCTTATTACCTGTCACATCTCACTGTTTTCCTTGTGGCATGGACTTTTTTCTAGTCTCACGCCTCCCAAATTCTCGGATTCAAGTTCCAGTATTATCAGCGCATGGATGTAAATAGCCCTGTTCCTTTTGGGCTTTATCGTCTTGCAGCATTGTTAGTCAAGGCTGATCTTATTGAGCTTGACAGTATGTAAGTGCATAGTAATTTATCATGTACCATGGATCCTATGCGTTTAGTAGCTTTTCTCGTTTCTTGTCATCTTATGTATTTATAATGCAGTTTCCTTGTTAGTTTTTTGACCTTTCTGCCTTTCATGTTGAATGGCCATCTTTTAGAATATTTTTTCAATTAATAGAATTTTTTACTTTTACGTAAGTTCCTATTTATATTTTAAAAATGGTAAAAAGAGCTAGAGCGATGTTGACTGGTTCCAGTTTCGATTTGAATTGAGCTACCCGTTATGGATTGTTCAATTGTTCCAGTTTCTGTCAAGTTGTTGGAATCCTGTTTAGCTGGTTCCCTTTGCTAGCTTGCCTTTTATTTTCTTACTTGGTTTATCGCTGTGATTATTAGGAAGATTTACAATATTGCTGTCACTATCTATGAATCATGCTGGCTGGTTTCTATATTTTCACCAGGATTATCTACTAGCTTCACTTGAATTGTTGTTATAGAAAATGTTGAACTGATCAGAATCTGTCACACATTTGCAGAGAAATGAAAACAAGAACACTTGAATACATTCTCATTAACTTTGACCCTTTCCAGCCAATAACTATGCTGAATTGAAATATTCGGCCCTTCTAACATTAAAGTTAACTGTCAAATCAAAATGGCTATCCGTTTGTTACTCTGTTTACATGTTGCCCAGAAGAGTGATTTGGTAGAACGCCAATTGATATTGAAGGAATGTACTTCTTGAATTGAAGAACAAGGGTACAACAGAACAAGAACACTGAGGGTAGAAATGACTAGTCGGAGTGACTGATCACCTTGGAGGATGTTCGAGAAATCCTCTCACTCACCACTTGGTCCGCTATCTCTGGATGCCCTCTGTTGCTAATCTTTCTCCCTTCTTATACTTCCTCGGTCCCCCTTTTGCTACTTCCACTAACCATTTCTTGGAACCGGTTCATCCCCTCTTTTAGTTACTGACCCAACCGGTTCATCTTCTGTCGGTTGGGGGCCCCTCTTATGACGTCGCCTATATGTTAATATCAGTGTCATACCATGATCTCAATGAGAATTTTCAAAAATCATTGCCCCTCTATTTTGGTAGGTCATTCTTGATTGTGCTATTTATTTCACGACTAGGATTTAGGGGACACTCTCCGTTTATCAGTTCTGATCCTGCATTGCACTAGAGGCTACCAAACTTTTTTTTATTATCATTTATAAGAAGGGCATTCATCTTCCTGACCGGACTAAATTTCTTACTTGTTTTGAAGTGGATCTTCTTTCTGGGCCAACCTTTCCATTGAAGCCTTTAGTTTTGTCAGGAGATTTCATATGACCAGTAAACCGTGATTTTCCTCTCTGTCAATATTTTGTTGCGACTCCAAACAATTGTCCTCATTTCTCTGGTGTAACATAGATGTGACCTCAATGAATTCACTGTTTTCTTATGCAAATGTCTTGCAACCTTCTAATAAGAATCTCCTATTGAAGACAACTGTTCTTGCTACAAACTTTTGTAGTCTAGTTTTTTATGTCACCCATCAAAATGGAATTTCGCACACGATTTTTTTTTCTGACTTGATGACACATTCAAGTCCCTTCTTCAAGATTGATGAAGTTAGTCCAATTTTATGTAACAGAATTTCTGTTTCCACTTATGGCTTTATGCCCTTCCATTGTATTACCTTGCTCCTGTATGGTCTTTCACAGAACACTGTTCCTATCATGGTACTGATCAGGCTGTAATGGGAGATCTTACTTGCTCACACGTTTCTCGAAATTATTTCAAGCTTCATTACAGCTCATGCCCTTCTGGTTATTGGGATTGACATATTGTACTGGAGAGTAAGCTCAAGAACGACCAGGAAATCAGTAACCACTTTTTCTGTTGTCAAGTCCTCATGTTACGTGTGGAAACCAGCATTGATTTTTTTTCCATCAATGACCCGTCAGATCTGATCATCTGCAAATAAGTCTCACTAAAATATCTTCTCTATGTACGTCGCCTATGTGGGTACTTGTAACCATTTATTGATGGGGAATCATGATTGTGGAAACAAAAAACTACCGAACTGGGAAACCGAACAGTAGACATTTATGCACGTTTTGAACTTGAAGAATGCTTGTGTAGGTTCTTAACTTTGTGGAAATCTATTGTTAATGGCCTGCAACTATTTGGAGTTGTCCAACATCGGCAGAAATTCATAAAAAGAGATCCCTTTCTTATATGCTAAAGGAATTTTATCATTCGGTGAGCGGGTCAGAGCCGGCCATATGAGATTAGATGGTTCCTAGGATGAACTGGAGCGAGAACATGCTGTAATTCACCCGAAGAGGTTTCTTTAATAGATTATGGATTTCGACATCTACTAGTGAAGCTGGTCACATGAGATTGGTCTTTTCCCAGGATGACCTGGAAGGACCCATGCCCTTCTGGAATACAGATTTGATCCTGACAACGTACTTTTAACTTCAGGATATAATCAAGTTCAATTTTTTCCTTGTGTCAGAGTTATTGCTTGCCGGCTTTTATTTTCCATGCATTTGTAAACACTTTGGCGTTTAGCAGTTATTTGTCATCTGAAGTGGATATCATTTGTTTGACAAAGTTTCTCTGCAAGTGTACAACGTTTGGTTTAGCTCATTAAAAATTTCATAACCTTCTTTGAAGGATGTTGACTCCTTTATTTGAAGATCTTAAGAGAAAGCGAACATTGTTGTCCTTATGTTCTAAGCCTGAGATTTTTGTTAAATCCAGTTAATCGTATCAAATCATCTTGCAACTGAGGGCTAATACCCTTTTTTTAGGATTTTTGGGTGGATTATTATTATTATTTTTGCAGCCGAAAATTATTATTTACGTTTGCTATTTCAGATATACTCATTTGCTTCCAAAGGAGAGTGAAGCCTTCGAGCATTATGATGCATTTTTGGCCAAAAGAATTGAAATGGTATGCCATCTCATCGACATCACGTCCCTCTTTGCCTTCTATCTGAAACAAATATTTTTGTGAACAGCTTGTAACATAGTTTTACGTGAAATATGAACCCAGTTACTGAGTTCTTAGTTGTCTGTCTATGTCATTTCACCGAGTCTCTTTTTTCTTTTAGGATGCTAGATTAGTTTCTTTAGTTTCACTGACAAGTTTGCGGTTGTGATTGAATTTTCTTTTAATGTTTACTTTTCTGTTGCATTTTAACCACAATGTACTTGCTCATTTTTTTCTTTAGGTTAATAAAATTGGGAAAATAAATCTTGCTGCCACTGGGAAAGATCTTCCTGATGAGGAGAAGCATGACTTTGCGGTGGATCTCTTTGCTGCCATTGACATGGAGGCTAAGGCAGTATCAGAGCGTTGTCTTGAACTGGATAGCAATCAGAGCTTGGGTCTGCTTATGGGTTTTCTTTCTGTTGATGACTGGTAAAATTTCATATGCACTTATTGTAGAAGCTGAGTTGCTTGATTGTTTTTCTGTTTTTACTACAAAATCTTTTTCATTGCATCTGTCATGGGGCAAGGTTGGCCTATCAGTGTTGAAGATTTTAATTGTGCTTTGTGAACTGAGATGTAGTTGTCCAAATCATGAAAAGTTATTGACAAATATCGTTGTCATTTCCTGAAGAACTGGGGGTAGCTGCTACAGGGATCCCTGCCCGACTTCTCTTTGATTGTCTTATTCTCCTTTGCAGTGATGACTACTCTTGATCTTGTTCAGAGTTCAAAAAGTTGATTTTAAGTGCAGATATTGTTGGCTCATAACTAGGACACAATCTGCAAGGTAGATGATCATCAGGTGTTGTCTGATTTTGAGTTAATGATCTGTTGAGACTGAGTTACGGTATGTAATGTGAGTTTATTTCTACCCGAGGTTGAATAGGCTCATGGAAATGAGAAATTCGTCACTGCACTCAGAGGCGTGGATACAAAGTTGGACATGTAAAGTATGGTACTCTGTATGCCATATTTATGAACACCATGAATTGAAGAATGCGTGTTCTATTTGTTTGGATGATTATCATCAAACACACTTCTGTTTGTAGCATCAATACAATTGCGACTGGGTAATGGAAGGCAAAGTCTACTTGGGAAGTAACGGTGTTTGGATGAGGGTTTCAAACGTTTGAATAACGCCTATTAGCTGTTCATAGGCATAGGAAGGGCAATACAAGAGATAAAATATCAGTTTGGGGGTCAACCATTATGGTTGCATATTTGGAGGAGCCTTCTATGGCTAAATTTGAAGAAAGTTTCATGTTTTCTCATTTCCTAGACACGTTCATTTATGTGAAAGAAGAGAAGAAAAATGAAGAGAACTGGGGTGCCTGACAATGTTATTCAAAAAGAAGTTTAATACACTTTGTGTCATGTTGGAGAAATATTTGAAAAACTTTACTCCCAGAAAATGAATTCATTTCGTTGGGAAGTTGTTTGCTAGGAATTACCAGCAATATATAGAAAATCAAAATTGAATCCTCTGTTCAGAATATCTGCCATCTCTTTCCTAAAGATAACATCAGAAAGATTGTGGGAAGTTTCTTCTTTTTAACGCAAGAGAAAAGTAGTGTAGAAGGACGTGGCAATATCCACTATCATGTGGGTTCACGTGGGGATTCAGGGATATGATTTGTTTTTTTATTACTTTTTGATTCTATAGAATAAATTACTAGTTGGGAGGGCTGGTATGTCCATCCAGTAATGATCATCCTCAACTGATTGTGTAGAATTGAAAGGTGGCAAGCCTGACCATTCTTGGAGTTTAGTTCTTCTGAATGTTAATTACTCGGAAGATTGCTTGATCTTGGATCAAATGATCCCTAGGATATGCAGCTACGAGATTATTGAGTGAAAATAGTTCCTCTTTATGTTCATGTAGCCTACATAGCTGGTTCGTGGGGATCTCTATATTTGCCCTTTTTCTTCATCGATAAATTGTTGCACTGACAACCTTAAGAAAACCTGGTGTGAAATGGACCTTGAAGGATGACATTTGAAAAGTTTTTATGACAATTTGAAGTATGCTCAGAAGAAACTAGATCTAATCTTTTAAAAAAAAATATTTCAAAGTTTTCAAGTATTTAATGCTTTCATTCTCCAGGTTATATGTTCTATTAAAGTTCGTTCACATTTGTCTATGGTTCTATGATTTGCGTACAATAAATTTATGGTTATGACGGCTACCCCTTTAAGTATTACTCTATGTGGTTTCGAAGGAATAGCTTTTCCATGGCTTTAGGTTCTGTATTTTGATCTGATTTTAGGAAAACTGATTCATCATTGGGAACAGGAACCACTCTGAGACTGGCGGGATCAATACTTGTTCTTCTTAAATGAATAAGCTTGGAACTGACTAAACCATCTGCTTTACCCAGTTCTGACGAGTTGTATGTCATCCACGAGACACTGTTTAAACGCTTGCTTTTAGCTGATTTTTTAACTGGTATCCTTTTGGATGTCAATCCATGTTTTAAAACCTCCGCTGCTGACACAGTTAGTAGTCTTCCTATGCTTGCACTATTCATATTCCATACTGTCATTATGAGCAGTTGTGAGAATATTCGTGTATAGAATGCTCGTGTCCCAGGTGCTCATTAGAACCCAGAATGAAACCCACGCTTTCTGAGCGCACCTCAGATCATTGTCAGATTTTCTCCTAATCTAACTCGATAGGTCATCTTTTGCAGTTGGGAGCTAATCCATGTTAAGGAACACAAAATTCTCAAAGACTAGGTGCTGTAGAGATGCACCTGTGCATTGCCAAGAACTGTAGTTCCATGTGACGAGGATTTTCTCATCTGTTTAGTTGCAATTAGAGATACCAGTGCCCCTTTTTGCTCTTTTACAGTTATGGTTGTCATGTTTGATAGTGTTGTAGCATTTCACATTGGCAGACGCTTGTAACAGTTTTTCTATTGGTGCCCTGGAGTACAAGCAAATGGCATACCATTCTAATTATATTTGCTTTGAAAAATGCTTTTTTTCTCTTTTTTATTTGAAATTCTCGAGGATCATGTTGATTTGTCGCATAACTTGCCATTCTATTTCGAATTTATGTGGCTCTTTATCTTTTATCAGTAAGCGGTGCTCCTTTTCTGGTGGATGGGTGAAACATATTCTTAACTCTCCCTCTTCTTCAGGTATCATGCAAAAATACTATTTGATGCTCTTTCACGTCTGAATCCTGTTGAACATATCCAAATCTGTGATGGGTTGTTCAGGTACTAGTCGTTGTCTTTTATATTCTCTCGTTTAGTAATGTTCACATATCTTTTTCAATTTTGTTATAGTTCATATACTGATTGAAATTTCAAACTATCCTTGAAGTTTTCGAGTTTACTTTTTTCTGGTTTTTTCTTCCATTCAAATCTGGATGTTAGCACGCCGTTGCTGAGGAAAAGACATGCGATTCGAGAGAATAAGAAATAAATAAATGTCATGTAAAACGTATGATCAGTTCTGATGACATTATCTATACAGAACTAAATACTGCTAAAATGTGGTTGCTCTTTTAAGGTTCTTGTTTGCTGAAGTATTGGCATCTGAACTGTATTATTACTAATCTGTATTCACAATACTCACTTTTTTCGAATTTCCTCCATGACATCTTTCACGTGTTCAAAGTTTATATTTGCCATTTTCTCTACGAGATACTTCTATATCGTCATTTCTGTGATACTATGATGGCCTTAAATTTGGGGTTCTATGTGGCTATAATTTTTAAAACTTCCAAACAAACCACCACATTTAATGTAAAAGAGACATTACGTTGTATATCAGAGGGATTAGTGGAAATGTAATGACGGGTTGCAAAGAGAATCTGCTTTCCTTTTTTGGATTCATATTATTATCCCAGTTAAAGTTGGTAATGGGTTGACAATTGTCTGAAAACGCAAATCCTAATTGAAGTATTTTATGTGCTAGGTCTGGGACAACCTTCTAGGATAGACCACATTGGGTTTTTGTGGGAAAGGCTATTTTTCACTTGAGAGGTCTAGTGGAATCTTGTCATCTTTGCTCATTCGACGATGATGTTCAACCTCTCCTATTATATTGCATGCTACCACCATACAATCTCTATGGAAGATTTCAATGCATCCCTTTTCTCTGAGTAACTGAGGGATTAAGAATTGACAATGAGTAACGAAGCTCAGGCAGAGGCCTTGATGGCAGAGGATCAAAGGGAAGGTAAAAAAATACGGAATGATTCCAGACCCAAGTCGAAGAACAAGAACAGCATTTGCAATTACTGGCCACGGCAGTGTCAGTCCTAGCTAGTTTTTAAAATGAAAAGGATGAAAAGAAAGATCACAGAAAGAAAATTCTGCTTAAGCTTGTGTTGTTCCTGCCACAGCTGCAGGTGCTATGTGCCTGCAGGTCTCTCTCCTCTGGTGGGCTCCTCCCTCGCATCATCGCGAGGAAGGTCTCCTCGTTTCTCCTCAGGCTGTCTTGTTGCTTCAGTGCGGAGAGCATCTGCTGCATTGGGGCTTCTCCTTCCACTGGAATGTCTTGCACTTCCATGATGCCAAGTGTGCCATCTTCTGTGCATGAGGGACATCCCCTTGCATGGTGCAGTCCGAGCACATGTAGCAGCCCTGCCTCAGTGGGCTGCATTCTGCTGCTCACAGGTACTATGAAATCCAGTGATGAAGTCTGGTTCTCTATCTATTAGTTGATGGCATAATTGCGCAGCTTGACTGATATATGTAAGCTGAGGATACGTCTATGTTCAATAAAGGATAGGACTTAGGCGCGGAGGATCTTTCACACTGGACAACCAATATATGATTCCCTATGTTTATGAATAACTTCTACTATGTACTCGGCTTGTGTGGGAAGGAGAATCTTTGGGAGCATTCGTTCTTTAATTCTTCGTTCTTGTGAGATATAATATACCCCATTTTAGGTGTTTGATGAAAGCATCCAGTTCAGATGTATGATTAAACTGGAACAGGCTATGTGATGAAAGGATATTGGGTTAGCTGATAGTGTCCTTATTTGTGTCTTTTAGCAGATCAAATATTGGGTAGGGTAAGACTCTTTTATAATGTTGTCGAGTGTGATGGCTTTAAAACTTTTTCTAGTAACTAAGATTTGGGACAGTGTTGATTGTTTTTCTTGTGTGGTATGATGAGGAGAAAAAATCATCTTCATACATTCTTAGCTTCTCATAAAATAGGACGGAAAACGATAAGAGTTTAGATATTGGCCAGTTTGAATAATCTTTCTTTTGCGACTAGTTACCCAAAAATCAAACTACACTGATATCTGGAAAATAGATCAAGTGAATATTGCATTGGTAATATTTTATTACGTACTTGATTCTTAACCACTTCCCATTAAGTGGTGCTTGAAATTTATATCATGGTTTTGATTTTCTAACAGCGGTTATTCAGATAAATTTCCAGTGGATAAAGGTTCATATTCAATACTTTGATTTTGGATGTGCTGTTGTATCTTTTTTGTACTGGGTGTGTGTTATATTTTTTATAATGAAACTAGGAGACCATTTCCTTTTGCAGTGTTGAGAATGAATATAGTACTTTGACAGTTTCATGCTGTGCATGCAGGATCATTGGGGGCACTATCTCACCTTCATATTCTACCGTCTGTCAAATGCGTCCAGAAAACTCTGATACGTCATTTGCTTCTTCCTCTGATGGCACGGAATCGTCCAATGTCTCTTTACACTCCAGCTCCTTTGTAGATCTTCCTAAGGAGCTTTTTCAGATGCTCACTGTTGCTGGACCATATCTCTATCGGGATTCTCTACTATTGCAGAAGGTATTTCAGTTCATTCAATTTATGGCCTCAATTTTTGGTTGTATGTACATCGAAGTTGAAGAAATTCATTTACTGCTGGCACTTGTATGTTTTTCCTTCCGAATGAAATGTTTGCCTTGATGCATTCGTACCTTGACCAATGTCTGCATTTAGTGTCTTTTCTGGATGCATAATTTCTCCATGTAATCATAATGTTTATTCATTGGACTAAAGGTCTTGTATTGCAGGTGTGTAGGGTGTTAAAAGCGTATTTTATCTCTGCTCGTGAACTTGTACATTCTCCTGTAGTTAATACCTCACCGAAGCCCAGTGATGAAGAGAAGCTGGTTCCTGCTCTTCGTCTCAGAGAAGCAAGGCAGAAGGTTGAGGAGGCTCTGGCATCATGCTTACTACCTTCTCTGCAGCTGATACCTGCGAATCCTGCAGTAGGCCAAGAGATATGGGAAGTATTATGTCTTCTTCCGTATGAGGTTAGCATTGTTGATCTTTATTTTCATTTTTACAATGGTATTAATCACTGTGGTTAGTGTTTTTGTAGGTGCACATGCTTTTCTAGATGTTTTCCTAATATTCTCTGGTCTGTGGTACAGACTCGATATCGGTTGTATGGTGAGTGGGAAAAAGAAGATGAGCAGTTCCCAATGCTTCTGGCAGCAAGGAATACTGCAAAGGTCTCTCATCTTGTCATAAAGTTACATTCCACTAATTTCTGGACAACCTGTAATTTTTTTTATTTATTCTACTTTTCAGTTAGAAATCAGAAGAATCTTGAAACGCCTTGCCAAGGAAAACTTGAAGCAGCATGGTCGCACAGTGGCAAAGTTAGCTCATGCTAACCCAGTGACTGTCATTCGCACCATTGTTCATCAGGTAGGATCGAGGATTGAGGTTTATCATTCTTTTTATATTCCTGAGTGAATATGATTGATAATTCTATTTCAACTGCAGATTGAGGCTTATAAGGATATGATAACGCCTGTTGTTGATGCTTTCAAGTATTTGACACAGGTTTGTCTTCTTCTGAATTTCTTGTTAGTGTTATTTGCTTACTTAAATAACTGTCCGTGTTATGCAGAAGAGAAAGAGCTAGTATTATTCTGCCTTTCCTCCCTTCTTTTGGGAATTTGTCAGCGCAGTGGTAGAAACAATAGTTTATTGTTAAGTGAAAATAAATGATGTCAGAAATGGTCAGATTTTCCTCGTGTCCCATGCTCACTATGTCTGAGTTCAGTATCATGATTATAGTTATCATTAGCTCAAGTTTCCTGTAATTATTTGATATTGCAAAAAAAAATCCGCCTTTAACCGTGCATGCCATATTTATATGGGAAAAAAATAGTTTTGTACATTCCAAAAACTAGAATCTGTTAAAAGAGAACGCCGAGACAGTAAACCAAAAAATAGAATCTTTTAAAAGAGAATGCCGAGACAGTAAACCAAGAAATAGAATCTGTTAAAGAGAAAATAAGTGTATGTCAAAATAACGGGTCTTCATGGACCTGCTATCTTTGGATTTTCTATATTTAACAATGCTGGGCCTTCGTAGCTGCACTTTTTGGGCCATTCTCATTTCATGCGATTCTGTTCTACGTCAGCATCAAAAGGGGATATGTTCCTTTTTGTGTTCGTCTTTTAGCCAGATTTCAAAAATCTGTGACACTATCTCTCTTGGACCATTTTTTTCAATGAAAACGGCCTTGAGTTAGTTTTCTGTTATAAGAATTGCTGTAATAATGATTTGCATGCAGGACTTTTTATTGAAATAAGGTTAATGAAAAATATTATTAAAGACTTCAACGTATTGTTGAGGTATATTATTTAATCTGTCTCAACTTGAATTCTTTAGAAACTAAATTATGAAACATGTTTATTGTTTATTATTAGTTTTTGAACTTCTGCAGTGGTTTTTATGATTATTTTGAAAGTTTATTGATCATTTTTTTCCTATGATTGATTTACATATTTTATGGTGACCAATTTTCCCCTTTTTTTCAGCTCGAATATGATATACTAGAATATGTTGTCATTGAGCGTTTAGCTCAGGGAGGACGTGATAAGCTGAAAGAGGATGGCCTCAATTTGTCAGATTGGCTTCAATCACTTGCCTTATTTTGGGGCCACCTGTATGTAGTACTTACTCTTCATTGGAAGCTTTTATTTTAGCCTTCGTTTTTCACAGCCCACATTTTGCTGTGATTCAATGAATTTCTTTTGGTCTGTTACGTCTGTGCCAATTATGGAGGTATTATATGAGTTGGATGTTATTAATAAAATCATATCTTGTTTACAGGTGTAAAAAGTATCCATCCATGGAACTGAGGGGCCTTTTTGATTACCTTGTTAATCAGTTGAAAAAGGGTAGCGGAATTGAGCTTGTAGTTTTACAGGTATGTTGCTTTTTTGTTGTAAAGGTTCCCTTCACCCGGATTTTGGGATCATTTTGAATTCTGATTTGGAGCTATGGTACAGGAGCTTATGCAACAAATGGCAAATGTACAATATACTGAAAACATGACTGAAGACCAGCTGGATGCAATGGCCGGTGGTGAAACATTACGTTCACAATCTAGTATCTTTGGAATGACAAAGGCTAATAAGGTACAAACTTGTTTTCCTCGTTTATTTTCCCCTTATTCTCTAGCATTACGGTCTCCCGCTTTCAAGTTCATGCATCTTATTCTGTTTTTCAGCATCTTTTTTCTTCTTCATGTAGTCTACAAGAAGACTAAGAGTGTGTCCAATGATATACTTTGAATTGAAGCTTCGTTGATTGTGGACTTGGTGTAATCATATTATGCTATTTTTTGAACATCTATATTCGTTGGAAAATTGTCCTTTCCTTTTCTTTCCTTGCCGGCAGTTTTTCTGAGGATGATGCTGATTGTCTTTAATTTTAAACTTTGTTCATAATTGAAAGGGAGTCCTAATATGCTGCTGCTGTTGAGACATCTATACTCTGGATAATTTGAATTTGCATCAGCAGTTATAAGTTGGATTGCATATTATTCTCGACTTCATCATCGATTTGACGGAATAATAACATAATAAACTATTTTATAATATTTTTATATGATACATATCTTTCAATCGTAACTCAGGTCCAGGTAAAGCCTGGTTGCCAGTGGTTCAGTATATTATCGGACTCAGGAATGCCATTGATTACTTTCATGTAAAGAAAACCAACTAAAATCTGTTGATCCTGTCAGGCTGTTTCTAATGATCATTCTGTTGAGAATGTAGGACACTGGTTGAGGAACTTTATAATGCCCAGAGACACGTTATTGACTATAGTTGATTACTTCTCTCTTACTAGGAAACTTGGAGGTTGAACATAACAGAAGGGTTCCCCCCAAGAATTTCAGGTGTCTGTACGTTTATGGTTTCTTCTTGGAGCCCTACGAACACTTTTGGGAATAGTTGATAATCATCTGGCATCTTTCAACTCTTCGCATCTTGTGCTTATTCCTCAGAAGGAAGAATGGATAAGATGAAAGATTGAAGACTGACGAGACTATTCAGTGGCTACTATCCTCGGCTTTCTAGTTGAAATAATCAAATAGCTTTCTTAGATGGAAGGTCTATTTTGAGAATTTGACAATCATCATCCAGGCGTATATTTGTTACTAAAGGATAGATGGGAGTAGGTTATTTCCACGCAAATTTGAGCTTGAGAAGTCCAACGATAAAGTTTCTTGGATGTAACTGGGACATAACGTCCAGTGGGGGTGTATGAGAAGTCAAATAGACGGGAAATGGTGTTTTATCACGCCTTGGTTTTTTATTTTATCTACATTGAGCTAGTGGTTATTATAATAGCTTGAGATGATTAACCAAGGGACCTTATTCAGTTGCCATCTTGTTTGGCAATTCAACTACAGTTCAAAGAAAGGTATGGAATTCGGTTTCCTGCAGATTATGATGTGCATATAAACGTTTGAATGACACATTGGAACTTGGCTGATTACATATTTTTGCTTTTCGAAAACGTCCAAGTGCTCGAATTCCAGAGGTAATTGTTTCTGTCTGAGGAGAAAACAAGCCATAAGGTCAATTTCTCGTTAATGAAATGGTGGATATTTGAATTTCAGAACTTGAAAGTGCGTGCTAATGTCTTATTGGATCGTAAATGTTCCAGTTTTCCTGTCATCTAGGGTTTCTACTGTGTTCCGAGGTCAGTTGAATGAGGGAATGGTGACATTATTGTTATTCGTTATTGCATCAGATTGAAGAGAACCGTCTACAATGGAGAGAGGGTGGTTGGATTATTTAAATTCGGAACTTGAAACAAAGATGGGGTGGTCAAATGATTGTGGAGTTGGCGCTGTAGGCTCTATTTGTGCAGTAACTAAGAACAAGCACGCTTAGGGTCTACAGCCTTTCTCCCAAGCAATGCTATCACCTGTTTGGAGAAGCACCTTGAAAGTCAGTTTTTTGGCTGTGACGAATTAATTAAAGATAAGCAATGAAAGAAGGCGCTTTTCATGCGTTGGAAAAGTGATGATCAGAAATTGCATTTCCAGCATGTTACATATTGTCAGTGTGTAAGAGAAACTGCTTCATGAGTTTTGATACTTCAATGGAGCGAAGATGAATGAAACATTTAACTCAGAGCCTTCATATTAATTGGAGATACACCGACTTTTAATGTGCAGTATTTATTCTCCGGTGTTTTTAATGTGTCTGGATGTACTGGAGAGCCAAATGCATCAGCTATTCCAGTTCTTATCTTTGTAACATCATTGGACGGGCAGTTTTCCAAACAGCTGACAGGTTTGCTGCTCCCCGACGCCTGGGTCTCTTCTAGACGTTTGCAGTCCCGTGGTTAAAATAATCAGATAACTTAGTGATTTTATCTTCTAACTGCTAATTGGCTGTATGGGCCGACAGATTTTTTGGAGCATATGTTTGTTTTGGTTTTCCTGACCAAATGCATCTTGACACGGGATGAATTGGAGACTGTATTACCGTAAATTTACATTATTAGGGCATTTTCGTATCTATTTCCATCTTCTTGGTTAATTGTTTTAGGGTGTCTAATTTGATAAATTTGCCGGAAATAACCTGATTACAGTAGTCATTCACCAGCCAAAGTTCCATTAGTTATGGTTGTTCCGGAACCATGGTAATCTTGAATGGAGTGCCAGTTTAGGGAGGTCTGATCCGACCTTGACTGGAATTAGATGGGCCAAATTGGCCAATTTGAGGAGAAAGGCTTATTCAAGTTTAAAAAAGAAACTGTATTGACAATTTAATGATGTATTTTTTTATACCATCAATTTAAACCTAGAGGAACTAGCTTGAAGGAAACTCATACTTTTTTTGAGTTCTGTGGATAGCTGATGTTAACTGCTTAGTGCAGTGGCGCTTCTGTCTTATCCATCCATACAGGTCAATTCTCGGAATTGTGAGCCAATTAGGGTGGGAACGAACGGTGATGATTTCGTCTTGACAGACAATGAAAGTGAAGGATGTTTGGAATATAGAGTGACTGGAAAATTCTCCTCTTGTATCATTTTTGCAATCTCCTTGGAGGTGATCATCTGTATCCAATGTTTGGACGTTGGCATTTGCAATGGAAAAGGATTGAAGGTGTGCAGTCAGATGCTGGCGACAACAAAGGTTTGAACATAAGATGATGTCTTGTCCATAAAGAAAGAAACACTACAATTAATGGTTGAGGAGATGCTTGCTAGTATCAGGGAAAATTAATCTTGTTGGATGAGTATTCTTTCTTGGCTAGTGTCGCTAGTTTTCCGAAATCAGGTGCAGTCTCTTGGTATCAATTAGGGGAACAGTATCAGCGTCTACCTCTTCTGTCTTCCTGATCGAATCTTTCCCCCTAAAATTTGTATTTCTTTCTTTTTGTCGCTTTGTTATTTGATTATTTATTTCTGCTTCTGTTTGCGAAGCTGATCTTAAACCTCTTCTGAGTTGCGTCGTTTGCAATTTCACAGGCACTCTCAAAGTCAACTAACAGGCTAAGGGATTCTCTATTGCCCAAAGACGAACCCAATCTAGCTGTTCCTCTTTTGTTGCTTTTGGCACAGCATCGTTCCATGTGAGCAATTGAGTGATTCTATTATCTGATCCCGTTTCTCGTTATCCCCCTCTTTCCATTTTGTTTTGTTAGCCAATCATCTGATTAATTGATTACGTATGAATTTCATACTTTTCAGGGTAGTCGTAAATGCAGATGCACCACACATTAAGATGGTCAGTGAACAATTTGACAGGTGCCATGGTACACTTCTTCAGTATGTGGACTTTCTCTCTGGTGCAGTAACTCCTGCAGCTTATGCTCAGATGATTCCTTCGCTTAGTGATCTCGTACACAAATACCACCTTGATCCAGAGGTAATGCATTCAAGCTGCACGTGTGACATCTGGTTTATGCTGTATTCTTGTTTCAAAAGTGCTTATTTTGAAACTTTTAGGAGTTATGCTATTCGGATGTGCATGCAGTTGCTGTTGTGAGTTTGTACATGCCCTTGCCCTAGCATGCTACTAAATATTCAGTTGTCATCAGAATTATTATTTTTTTTGCGAATTAAGACTCTATGCGGCTATATTTCAATGTCATCATTCTCATTGTTGTTACTTGTCAAATTGGAGCTTAGTGTTTTGTTCTCATTTTTACGCGTCAGTGGATTTGACTTTCTTGGTCTGTTTTGAGAAATGTTTTTTGCATTTGCTACTAAATATTTTGTCTTCATCAGATTTTTTTTTTTCCGAGTTAAATCTCTATCCGGCTTTATTTCAATGTCACCATTTTCATTATATCATTGTTGTTATTTGTCGAATTGGTGCTTGGTATTTTGTTCTCATTTTTATGCGTGAATGGACTTAACTTTCTTGGTTTTTTTTGAGAAATGCTTTTTACACTGTGAAAACTTAAATGATTTTGATGCAGGTAGCGTTTTTGATATATCGGCCTGTTATGAGACTTTTCAAGTGCTCAAGGAGCCGTGAGATTTGCTGGCCTCTTACCTTTCCCACAGATATTGAAAATCATACTGTAGAGACAGAATCAGAAATTTCGGGTTCAGACGTTCTTCTGGATATTGCTTCATCTCGGACACCCATTAGGTCAAATTCATTTTAAATTTCTTTATTCATTCCCCAATCAGTTATCATTGACAATGTCAGTCATATGCGTGATCCCTTACCTGTGATAAAACTGAAATTAACGTTTTCATCCTCTGATTTCCACTTGATTATGCACATTTGTTTCTCTGGACATGTGATGTTACTAAGCTTTTTTAATCCTTTTATTCTTTGCAGGTGGCTGGATATTCTAGGCACAGTTAGATCCATGCTGCCTTTAAGAGCTTGGAACAGCCTTTCCCCTGATCTGTATACCACCTTTTGGGGCTTAACACTCTATGATCTTCACGTCCCTACTAATCGTTACGAGTCTGAGATTACGAAACAACATAGCAATCTTAAAGCCCTTGAGGAGCTTACGGACAACTCAAGTTCGGCAATTACAAAGCGTAAGAAGGACAAGGAACGAACACACGAATTGTTGGATAAACTGACTCTTGAACTCCAGAAGCATAAAGATCATGTTGCATCCGTCCATAAACGACTGGGTTATGAGAAGGATAAGTGGCTGAGTTCTTGCCCTGATACATTAAAGATCAACATGGAATTTCTTCAACGGTGTATATTTCCACGCTGCACTTTCAGCATGCTAGATGCCGAGTACTGTGCCGTTTTTGTGCATACCCTGCACTCGTTGGGGACACCGTATTTCAACACTGTCAACCATATTGATGTTCTAATATGCAAAACCTTGCAGCCAATGATATGCTGTTGTACTGAATACGAAGCTGGCAGACTTGGCAGGTTTCTGTACGAAACATTGAAGATGGCATACCGTTGGAAGGTATTTCATTGACTAGTGATATTACTCGCGAACTGAATCGTGATCAAGAGTGTGAACATTTTTTAAGTTTGATAGTATTCATGTTTTTAATGTTCATGATTTATCTCCAGAGTGACGAATCTGTTTATGAGCAAGAATGTGGAAACAAGCCAGGCTTTGCAGTTTATTACCGATTCCCAAATAGTCAACGCGTCACATTTAACCAGTTTATCAGAGTGAGTTCTTTCTTTTATTCTGTTGTGGATCGGGTCTTTTATTTATCTTCTTGTATGCCTATCTGTGGTTCGTGTTGTATCGATAGAAGAATTGAAATTGAGAATCAGAACATGACTGCCAGTCAACGAATACTACAGGTGTAAGATTTGGGGTTTTTGTGTGGAAGTGGATAATACCTCATATTTAATAGGTTTTGAAAAATAAAATTATGAATCTAAGCACAGTAGTCTACGCCAGGGCCATCAGCTCTGTCAGCAACCCAATGGACTTTCCTTAAACCTAAAAATCAGTTCCTAGAACATTCTCTCACACTATAACTGCTGAGAAACACAGCCTAATATTCTGTTTCTCTCCGTCCATATAGCCCATAGAGTTGCATACAGGACGAACAATTATCTTCTCGGTTGTTGCTTTCCCACAGGCAGCTCCAACTACTCTATGGGTGAAAATTATAACGAGAGAAGTTTGGGTGATCAAACGAAGTATAGCAATTGTTTATCGCGCTAACTTAGAGCGGGGATAATATGTTCTCAAAGAAAATCGTGTTATTTGAAAGATGAATTCATTAATTAGACGGCGTGTTACTCTGGGACCATTACCTTGTTATTGATACATTTTCCACTTTCATGCCTTACTTTTCTTCGATGGTGTGAGAATGATCAACATTCTAATGAAGCGGTCGTTTTCAAGAAAGTTTTGATTCATCTTCTTTTAATTATACTCCAGTAATAGCTCATGTTATTAGATATCTAGCTGATTACTGCGAATATTTTAGGTACATTGTAAATGGAACACGAGAATTACACGATTACTCATACAATGCTTGGAGTCTGCTGAATACATCGAAATCAGAAACGCCCTCATTATGCTGACAAAAATCTCAAGTGTTTTTCCAGTTACACGGAAAAGCGGGCTTAATCTTGAGAAACGGGTAAAAGAGTTTGTACTTTTTTGTCAACCTTTGTGGTCTTGCCTCGCATATTCTCTGAGCTCACGAAGTAATTTTTTTTTTTTGTAGGTTTCAAAAATCAAAAGTGACGAAAGAGAGGATCTAAAAGTGCTGGCCACTGGTGTTGCTGCAGCATTAGCTGCTCGTAAGGTGAGCTTAAAAAAACTGGGAATTTGGTCATTATGTTATATGGTTGAGAGGAAATTTGTCTCAATATTTCTTTGTTAAATTTCTGAACTGATGCAATTCGTACTTTCTGCATTTTCATAAGCAGACTTTTTGGGTATCTGAGGAAGAATTTGGCATGGGTCAGATTGATCTGAAACCGGCTACACAATACCCTAAGGTTATCTCTGGTCCTCTCAATGTATTAAATCAGAATTTTCAGAGTGACTCCATAGTGACTAAAAAGTGGGGACTTATTTGAGCTCAATTTCAGGATATGTCGAGCACACTAAAAGATCAAGCTGTACGAGCAAAGCCCAGTGATGTGATGTTAGAGGGATCAGATGGCATCGGAGGTTCAAAACCTGATTTGGCTCAACAAAAGGTAAGCGTTGCTTCCGGAAACCTTTCTGAATTTACACTCTGCTACCATGACACTTGGCAAGCCATCCACAACTCAGGCAACTGTGGAGGACTCCACCAGGGCCCCTGGAGAGGAGAATATTACGAAGCAATCTACGAAAGCTCCTTCGGACGCTGAGGTACAAGAAATTGACGTTTGTAGTGTCTGAAATTGTTAAAGTCTTGATGTGTTTTTTTTATGACGTTTATTCTGTTGTTTCCACCTTTGAATCGTTAAATTCTTGATGTTCCATAGTGCATTGTGCTTCATGTTCTGGCATATTTATGTATCGCACTCAATCATTTCAACATTAGAACAAATTTAACGATTCCCCATCATTGATTCTTTAGAGGGATTTTGTAGTCTGTTTATGAAATTCATGAGAGGGATGCAAGATAAAAGATGCACAGACTGAATGAAAGTGGTGTATTTGGAGTGGAGGAGACATGGAGGACATGCCTGAGCAGTCGAAGAGATCCTTATGCATGGTACAACCACCATACTAGGTTAAAGGAAAAAGGCAAAATTCATCAGATCACGTCTGTGATCTGAGTGGAGCGGCCTTCCTTTGATTTTCTGGGGAAAAAATTACGCCTCACTGAGTCAAATAATAATTCTGTCAGACCATCAGTTTAGATTTTTATGAAGAGAAAATCGAAATGTTTTCTCAGTTAGGAAATAAAATAAAAATACGCTTGTGGGTTTTATGATCCGTCAAAGCAGAATGTTTGACCGAGCCTATTCGTTGGACACCTCCAAAAAATAGTATTTTTACTTGGCAGAAGCTGCGCTTGTGTGAAGAACATGATTTCGGGATTTGAGATGGTACTACGGGGCATTATTCCCACTTTCTTAGGTTTCTTGATCTGGGGATGTAATGACGGCGAGAGTCGAACAAATAATGGTGGAAGAGGATTAAAAGAATGATAAGGATTGCTGTTGACTTTTCCAATTGCGTTAATTTGGCGCTGAATTCGAAAGATATTATGACATTGGAAGCTGGATGACAGAAATCGGGGAAGAGGACGATTTAAACACATTCGCAAGTTTCTGACAAAATTTTTCCTAATATCGTGATTTTTTTGTCCATCATTTCGATTGATGCCAAGTTAGATTCGCTTGATATCTTGGCGTTGGATCTTAAACTCTTATGGCGCTGCTCTGTCGATAGAAATTTCCTTTTATTGTGCCTACTTTGTTGATGGTGCAGCCTCGGCCACATGCGAAGCGCGCCCCGCAAGCTGTTCTTGCGAAGCAATCCAAGCAGGAACTGAAAGACGACGGTAGATCTGAAAAACCTGGTGCTAGAAGTGCCGGTCAGGTTTCTTCCACTGCGGCGGCGAGGGAAGGGGCAGTCCAGGCGTCGGAAGGCAGGCAAGGTGGCAGCGCGGCTGCGTCGACTGCTATAAATGGCGGTGCGGCCTTGCCGTCGGCCAAGGGCCCGCATGCGCCGCCAAGACCCACATCCGATGCTCATGGCGGGCTCCCAAAGCCTGCAGAGTCCAAGGCCTCTGTTGCCGGTGAGGCGCATGACGTCGACGGCGCTGAGAAGCCGCGGCACCTGCCCTCTCGGCCCGGCGACAAGGAACAGAGGAGAAGCGTTGCAGGCGACGAGCAAGAGAGATTGGGAAAGCGCCGCAAGGCGGAGGCCGAACCCAGAGACGCCGAGAGCGCAGAAGTCCGGACGGCTGACAGAGAGAAGCCCGCCGAGAGCTTTTCCAACGAAGAGCAGCCTCCGAGCAGGCTTGCAGACAGAGGCCATGAAAAATCAAAGGACAAGGACCACAGGGACAAGGCCGACCGCGCTGATAAACTCCGCGGCGAGGATGCTCTGGAGAAGAGCCGAGAGAGGTCCATGGAAAGATATGCCAGTGACCGTCCCAGCGAGAGAATTCTAGAGAGAGGAGCCGACAGAGCAGCGGACAAGGCCAGAGATGACAGAGGAAAAGAAGAGAGGAGCAAAGCTCGGCACGCCGACGCGCCGCTCGATAAGTCGCATTCTGATGACCGTTTCCAGAGCTTGCCTCCTCCTCCCCCCCTGCCCCCGAGCTTTGTTCCGCACTCCTTCGCAGGGAGTCGACGGGACGAGGAGGTCGACAGAAGGGCCACCGGCGCACGGCATGCCCCGAGGCTCTCTCCCAAGCACGACGACAAGGAGCGCAGGCGCTCCGAGGAGAATCTGCCGGCCTCTCACGACGAGGCGAAGCGCAGGAGAGACGAGGACTTGCGGGACAGGAAACGAGACGAGCGAGACCTTCTGCAGGCGAAGGTACGCTGCTCACTGGATCATTGCAGAACATCATGCTTGGGATTTTCTGCGCGCGATGATTTTTTTTTTTTTGCTTCAAAAATTTTTCTTTTTTATCGCATTTCCCATCTTTTAAATCTCCATTTTTAGCTCCCCATTCTGCCTGCTTGGATGGGTGTATTGGAGGAGGACTTTAGGACTGAGACTTTATGTTCGGAAAAATAATGTGCAGGCGGAAGAGAGAGAGAGAGACAAGGGGAACGCCTCAAAGGACGATGCAGAAGGCAATGCGGCCACGAAGCGCAGGAAGCTCAAGCGAGACCATCTGTCCTCAATGGAGGCCGGCGAGTACGCCCCGGCGGCCCCCCTGCCGCCCCCGTCCCACGTGTCGGGTGCCTCGCAACGATCTGACGGAAGAGAGAGCGGGGAGAGGAAGGCTGCCATGGCCCAGAGCCGCGCCGCCTACGCGGAGGAGCCAGTCCAGAGGGCCGCCAGCAAGATCCCCCGGAGGGACGCCGAACAGTATCCTTTTTAATTGACTTCACATAATCTTACATATTATTATATATTGATTTCGCGGAATCTGACCAAAATAATCTCTCAGTTCTATCCACAGATTGTATCTGTATTCCTCCTGCCTGATTTATTGCTGATTTATTTCGCATAATCCTACCAAATTTTCTCCTAGTTCTATCCACAGATTGTATTCTTCATCTGGAACTGTCGCTGTTCATGCATCCACTTGGGGGGTTGGGGTTGACCTGTTCTTGTGGATAGTCAGCCTGAGATTTCCCTTAACCAAGGCGCGCCCAGGGCATACGACCGCGAGTGGGAGGAGGAAAAGCGACAGAGGGCGGAAGTGAAGAGGAAGCACCGGAAGTAGGCCGCGGCATCACCAGCCTTCCCCGGCCGATCGTCATCATCTACCGAGCTACTAATGTAAATCTTCTGATTCTTTGCCCTCCCCCCTCCTCTCCTTTCCTCTCAGGCGCCTACTGTTTCCCGGGAGTTTCCCTTTTCAGCTGAAGATTTGTAAATAATTTATCCTCCTCCCAACCATTTATGCTGTTATTCTGGCAATTTTGATCTCATCTTCCCCGTGCTCCCCCATCTTCCTCCTTCCATGGTGGCATGGTATCGAATGGCATGGTATGCTATGGCATGGCATGGCATGGTCTGGTCTGGTCCGGCATGGTATGGCATGGTTTGGTATGGCATGATATGGAATAGCATGCTATGGTATGGTATGGTATCGCATGATATGGAATGGTATGCTATCGTATGGTATGGCATGGTATGGCATGTTGTAAGCTGGCCAAAGATGAGGCTTCTCAGATCTCGCCAACTGCTATTATTTACAAACTTCCTCTGCTTCTAGGAGGATTATTTTTTGCCGAGGATGAACTGCTGTAGGTTCTTGCAGTTCATCTTCATACCAGATGGGGAGGCAGAAGATCACATGAAATGTTTTTGAAGGCGCCTTTTTATAGCAAAAATCCCACTGCAAGAACTTTCCTTGTAGGCTCCTCTGGGCGGGTTCACTGAGTGAGTCAACGGCTGACCCTCCACGACTGAAATTGGTGGGTCGATCGTTCTCTGGGTGACGGCGGGGATGGTAATGTTTTTGGTTCGTTTTCCGTGGGCCTACGTGGCAGGCCGGGCCCGAGCTTCGTGGACTGCATGGGACCGTCGGATCCCATGCAGATGGCCACCTGGCGGGCGAGATTCACGCGATTAATAATGGATGGCCAGCTCGCGGTGCCTATTTCTGGCGACGAGTGCGCCGGCGCAGGTGAATGGAGGCGGTGAAGTGGGCGAGGGGCCCCTTTTTCAACGCCGTCGGTGCGTCGTTCTGAACGAAATACTTTGACTTCGATGGGTACTCAGAAGAATAACGTGGGAGAGTGGATAATCATTTTTATCTTATTTATCTGCGTCAAACGGTGAGAAATGGTGAGCAATAATAGTGTCTGTAGAAATGCGATCAAAACGAGCAAAAAAAAAGAGTTCTGTTAGGGTTTAATCAACTCTATTTATAATGTCCGCCTGGCCTTGTTTTGACTTTTAGGATGATGTTATCAGGCACCGCCCGTACCCGAACTCCTAGGTTAAGGCCAAGTTGAAGGATCAGAGGAGACCAACGAGGTAGGATTGATGGGGGGAGAGAGAGAGAGAGAGAGAGAGAGAGAGAAAGAGAGAGAGAGAGAGAGGGTAAACTTAAGAGTCTTTGAGGGGATCCAAGCTAGTCAAGGCATCAAAAGTCCAAGCACAGAAGCTCGGAATTGGCTTTCCTTTTTCTTTTTTTTTAACCAATAACACCAATTTTGTTCCTTGTTGTTAGAGTGTATGATTATCACGACAAATTGTGATACTTTACACAACTTGTCTCTTTTTCAAGGAGGTTTACAAAAAGTGGGGTAGGTTTATCTGTAGTCCTGTGAAAATACCAACGTCCTAATGATGACCATTTATCATGCCATGGTTTACTCTATGATTTTCATAACACACGGATATATGTAGATATATTGTGAGAAAAGTAGAAAGTTGAACCATTTTTTTCAAATATTCGTAATTAAAGTTGATTTTTTTACTACAAGTTGACCCATTGAAATAAAAAGTCACATGGGCCTACATTTGTTAGCTCTATCCATTTAAGTATCTTTATAGACTTTCTACTGTTATTTCTTCCATTGGGCATCCACCATATCATTGCTTCCCATTTGAGTAGTTTATCATATCTTTGGTAGATCCATTTCATAAAACGTCTTTGGGATTTGTGATGCATCACTATATGGTAATAATCCCAAGCCTCTAATTTTATATAGTCCTATCTAATGGCACTGTACCAAGTGTCCACTAACTTTTTCTAAGACAAGAAATTAATTAACCCCTTCAGGAATCGCAAGCTTTTATTTCTTTTAGATTTTCCTTGATGAAAGTTGAAGAAATCATACCACTAGAAATGGTGCCAGTTGTAACTATGACCCATTGTAAGTCTTCCTATCACATTGACACAAAAAAAAAAATTATGATTCTTATTCATCTTTATCTGCTTAGGCATCATACCATGTACCATTTTAGCACATTCAAGCAAGGGTGTTTGCCATCCTGATTCTCGACTAATCCTTTGATCACATTTCCAAACATGCTTTTGGCTGCCCTCAAGCTGTTTATTTAGTGATAGTGAATGATCACAACCCATAATACTCTTCGTGTCGACTCGAAAAAGTGCAAGTTTCCACTTTCTTGTGCTAGTTCATCATGCTAAGGATCTTTGTTGGATGATATTGTCATAGGAATAATGCCACATCATTTATCTACTTCTTTATTTCTCAAAATGACTTGGGTTTATCAAAGTAAACAGATTAATCCAAAGATTTTATCATGTTATTCTATTTTTTTCTTTGTGGAGTCATATGGCCCTTCAATTGATGCTTAACAATAATGGGTCCTACATTAATGCAAAGTTAAGAAAATTAGTCTAGAAGATTCTTACATCTAATCTAGTCTACAGGATCAAGAACTTTCATCAGAAGTGAGGATTATTTTTAGTAAAAATGGGATATTTTTAATAGCATGACCACTATAAACGCATTTTCATATTCTCAATTAATGGCTGAGACCACAATAAGAAGAAGAAACATAGGTGTAGACATTGTAGAGATTAATGGGTTTTAAATTAATTTCCGTAAAGAAAAAGTGTAAGCAGAAAAAAAAATTAGAGTTGAAGATAAGTATGGGGCTAGTAAATATCTTCCAACTCAGCATATGGCGTCGTTTAGGCAAGTTGCAACGGTCTAAACACGGGGACCCACAGAGACATTAATCCGCTTCGGGCTGATTCTGCTGCGCGGGAAAGCCGGGCGTGGTTGTGGGCCCCACTTCCGCCGGCGGCGCCTCGCCCCCTTCTCGTCGAGGGACACGTGCGGCCGGCGTCAGCTGGCGCTCGCCGGGCATCTCCTCTCCCTTCACGGGGAAACCGCAGAGGGTCTCGTCCATCTCCACTCCTCCCTCCACTGCTTCTGTGCTATAAAACAGACGGCACCGGCTTCGTTTAGCAACCAGGAATCTCTCTCACACTCTCTCTCTCTGTCTCTCTGTCTCTCTCTCTCTCTCTCTCTCTCTGTCTCTCTTTCTCTCGCTCTCTTCTCTCTCTCTCTCTCTCTCTTTTACTCGTTCTCTCTCCCTCGCTTGCTCTCTCTCTCTCTCTCTCTCTCTTACTCAAGAGTGCCATAGGGCCTCTCTCCAACCTACTGTCGCCCGATCAAGCAGAAGATGGCATTTTTCCGCCTCTCCGTTCCTTAGCTGGGTAATTGCATCAATGCGAATCGTTACATCGATTTTCACCGAGAAAACTTTTATGAAGCACCCCTTCGACCTCCAATCTCCGCTTCCTTCCTCTTTAATCTTCCTGCAGGCCGGGATCTCTGCCGTACATTGATTGAGAAGCATTTTTATCAATCTCTCATGGCCAAGGAGAAGGAGACGAGGATGCCGCCTCAATGGGTTGGTCTTCTCCTGGGGCGGAGGTTCTTTGGACTCTGCGACGATCACAAGGAACTGAGGAAGAGCGAGGTCAACATCTACTGCATCGAGTGCAACGCCTCCCTCTGTGCCCACTGCCTGTCGTCGCCCTCCGGCCACCGCGGAAGCCACAGCTGCCACCATTTTCTCCAGATCCGCCGCTATGTCTACCAGGACGTCATCAGGCTTCATGACATGCACAAGTTCGTTGACTGCTCCAAGGTTCAGGTGTGCTCCCCACGGTTTCTTCCATTTTTCATCATTTTTTCCCTGATATTTTCTGGTCGATTGTAAGCATTCTTATCGTCCAATCATCTCCCAGACCTTCATTGTGAACGGAGCGAAGGTCATCCTCCTGAACCCTAAAAGACAAGCTAAACCTGCCACTCCGGGGAGCAATGGCGGGCCTTTGTGCTTGATCTGTCGGAGGCCCGTTCCGGAGCCGAATCGCTACTGCTCTCTGGCATGCAAGGTGGAGGAGAAGATCAAGGTTTTCCTCTCTCAATCGCCGATGCTTTAATTACGTTAGTTTCGGTACAGAAAAGCTTCTTCGTTTTTCATTTTATTTTACACTGTTGCAGTAACTTTCCGTCGACTGAGAAAAATTGATCTTGCCAACTCCACGCACCGGCAAGTCATGTTACATCGATTATTATTGTAGGGCATGAACAGAGCTTGCAAGAGTCCAAAGATTTCGTCTTTTTTCTTGATTCCTGCATCTCTTTACCGTGGATTTTTTTTTCTTTTATTTCTTCCGTCTAGTCAAATATGCTTGGGGATCGGTCATGTAGGTGATGGACCTTGCCGTTGGTAGCGGGGGTGACGATGACGAATCCAAGAGATTAGAGGAGCAGGAATCGTCGTCCGCGGTGTCGTCTTCCCGGAGGTCGGATTTGAAGAGCCCCAGTTCTGACGGCATGTCCGCCAAGGTGCCCCCCGCCGCAGCCAAAAGGAGGGGCGCGAGCAGAAGGAAAGGAATCCCCATAAGAGCTCATTTTTTCTAGTCCCCACTCATGTCTTTCTTTGGCGTAATATCACAAAATCATACTGATTAGTTGGATAATCTATTGTTATAACGGCGATTAAATGCTATTGGTGACACTGGGAGCTCGATTATCTACAGCTGTGCATGTTTTCTTCTTACCGTCCCCGGTGAGCGAGAAGAGAGAGAGAGAGAGAGAGAGAGAGAGGTTCTTCTCTTCCGAAAGTTCGCATTTTTTTACCTGCACATCTTTTCGGAGCTCCACACCGCTCGTCGGCTCGGAATCAGGGATATTTCTCCATCTCGTGACCAGCTGACTAAAATTACTTGCTCTTCTAGACGTCGATGAGCTGAAAGGTCACCAAGATCCTCCATGGAACACTCGTTTGCCTTCCCTCTCATGACGAGTCAATGGATATTCTTCTTCCGTATTTTGTAGGTGTAAATTCTTCTGACTGCCTTTTTCTTCCTCGGTGGAATCGCCCAAGACTAATGCTAAAAACGCCAATTATGGTTGAGTCGGGGCTGGGATTGCTTGCAACGTTCCAAAAAATTAGAACAGTCGTGCATCATCGAGTGTGATTATTAAATTTTGTGAGTAAATTATAGTAATTCGTTCTGATTACTCTAGATAACTGTTGAGTCCCTTATCGGATTCTTCCAACTCTGACAAGAACTCTAGGTTGCATTCCCGGGCTGTGAAATCTCCGTTTCTAACGTACATGCGACCAAAGATAAAGTATGTTATCACAGCACTAAATTGAATGCATATGAAAGATAACTGGGTTGAAATATGTGGATCTATGAAACTCAATTTCCGTGTAATTACGGCTGGACTGTTCGATTTTTTCTCTGGAATATAAGCAATTTTGATCAACAATTCCTTGTTACCAGGCTACGTGGCATTCTGGATTTAATTTACTCAACTCTCTCTCTCTCTCTCTCTCTCTCTCTCTCTCTCTCTCTCTCTCTCTCTCTCTCTCTCTCTCTCTCTCTCTCTCTCTCTCTCTCTCTCTCTCTCTCTCTCTCTCTCTCTCTCTCTCTCTCTCTCTCTCTCTCTCTCGCTCTCTCTCCCTCTCTCTCCCTCTCTCTCCCTCCCTCTCTCTCTCTCGCTCTCGCTCTCTCTCTCTCTCTCTCTCTTTCTCTCTCTCTCTCGCTCTCGCTCTCTCTCTCTCTCTCTCTCTCTTTCTCTCTCTCTCTCTCTCTCTCTCTCTCTCTCTCTCTCTCTCTCTCTCTCTCTCTCTCTCTCTCTCTCTCTCTCTCTCGCTCTCGCTCTCTCTCGCTCTCTCTCCCTCTCTCTCCCTCTCTCTCCCTCCCTCTCTCTCTCTCGCTCTCGCTCTCGCTCTCCCTCCCTCTCTCTCCCTCCCTCTCTCTCTCTCGCTCTCTCTCTCTCTCTCCCTCCCTCTCCCTCTCCCTCCCTCCTTCCTTCCCTCCCTCCCTTCCCTCCCTCCCTCCCTCCCTCCGCCCCCCCATACACACACACACGCACACACACACCATCACGAAGCAGCTTTTCAGAGGGCATCATGTCGATATTCTGGAGGGAGGAAAGGTTTATTGCTCTTGACTGCAAATTTTGAGGTACCTCGAGCGCATTCTAAACCCCCCCGCATCGAGGCCTCACCGCCTATGGTGTTACGCCTGCCTGATTTCTTCTGCAAGGAGAGCCGTCTCGATGCGCTCGTGTGCGCTAGGAAACATTTGTATTTCTTCATTGACCACTGCATTATCCATGAAATTAGCGGTAGAATGGATGTAGCTGTGCGGACGAAGCACCGGGCAGAAGGTCCCACCAATAAGCCTCTGAAAATCACCAATTAGATTATAAGCGGATCAAGTTGAGAGTATAACTATAAAAGCGATCTCACTGGGTAAAACAATTTTCTTCACCCTTCAGATGTTTGAGTCGTGATTATCTTGTGGGTCAAATATTTTCATCACCGGCATTCATGGAGGAATGCGCACCCTTTTCATGAATTCTTTTTCGCAAACTGTCCATGGAGCATTCATGAAATTATGTAGCTATGGTTTCAATAGCTTTATAGAACCGTATTATTTTCAATCATGATCAAGACATTAAATAGGCATGGAGTTTGATTAATTGGGCATTATATTAGTTAATCTCGTCGTCTTAATAGTCCATTTTTTTATATTTCGATCCTGCATGAGGTATGGTCATATCGAACTAAACTATAGACATTTTCAGTCTTTAAAACCAATAACCTATGAAGCTCCCAACCTGAATGTTAGGTCGACTGCTACAACTTACATCGTCCACCCTCACAGTGTATGTATATACATACATATATATATATATATATATATATATGTTTATAGGATAGAAGAAATCATGCTACAACTAAACATGTAAATGGGACATGAGATATTTCAATAAAGTGATCCCAGTTAGTATGTCAAAAGTTGTAAACGAAGTAATCAGCATCACTTCTTCTCATTCATGTCAGGTCATATTCGTAGAATAACATCGTCGTACGCAATTTTGGCTTGTTTACCGCTTTCATAGGGTGTTATAATGTTGAGTCTAGCTTGCCCCTCTACCAATTTCCATCTCCCTCGTTCTTGTGACCGTGAGATTCGTCGGTATATGTCTCTTGGGGTCATGTGACCTTAAGCATCTGTACTTAATTAATCCTCCACTCGTATACCTTGTGGATATTGATAAGCAATTTCAAGCTCATAGGTTCTTTAGACAAAGGCACTGCTTCATATCTGATTATATTTATTGCATTAGCGGTTCAGTTTTTCATATGCGCCTTGAAACGGAGCTTTTGGAATCATTCGAATGGTACCCATTATCATAATTCAAGGGTCCAAAATGATTCTGGTATGCTCTCAGAAGAGATAGATGTGAGCCTTCGAATGTTCTTCAAATTCAACAAGGACGGATTATCAGAGATAGGAGCACGGTGACAGGCAAATGTGGAGGTATGTTTTAGAACAAATGGGACCTTCGGGGCACGCCTTTCCTCTTGTGGGCGCCTCTTGCGCTTGCAGCTGCAGGGGCCTCTCCGCCGTTCTGATCCGGCGGCTGGAGAGACGAGACGGCGGCCGAGCAGTCCACCTTCTTGAAGGCTCTGGAGCGGAGAGAGCGCGCGTACCGACACTTGTCGTCGCTAATCCCGGGGGCCTGACCGGCACCTGCAAAGTTCGCCTTCGAGAAGATTTGATTGAGGGTCTGAGATAATTTTTTTTTTAAAGGATATATAAGATGAGACAAACGGAATCATCTGGAATTAACCATTGGTTTTACTGCTGTAGCTATTTCAGGTATCATTCATCTCCGGGAAAAATCTTATTAAACAACGGAAAGAAACCCTGCATGAGAGAAAAACATTCCAAGAAAAACAAAACTTATGTAACAATAGCCAAAAGACGTTATTAGATCGTTGGACTCTTGCGTGAACTGTTCTTACCCAGTGATATTCCAAGGCGAGGAAGAAAAATCAGAAAAAAAAAAAAGCAATTAGATAGTAGAGTTATTTCAAGCAACGCGTAATTCCAGGAAAACAGATTAAATAGGGGAGGAATTACATAAAACCATGCATGAACATAAATTCTTTCCAATATGATGAAATAAAAACTGCAACAGTCGCCTAAAGACGTTGGTGCAATATTGAACCCTTTTGAGCAGCGTACTTGGCTAATAATAATCCATTGGGAATATCAGAAAAAAATTTGAAAAACCAGCTAACATTGGAGCTGCCGTACTTGGATCAAGCATCGTTCATCTCCAAAGTCTGATTAAATCCACCCGAAATATATGTATATATATCGAAAGAAAAAACGAAACAGTAGAAAGAAAACTTCAGATCGTCTGCTTATTTCAACCTGTGTTCTTGGCCTACAATAATCCATTTTAAAAAAGAACAAGGAAAACTATGTTGGTAAGGATTGGAATTGGTTCAATTGTTTCACGGATCTGTGAAAGAAAAAAAACCTTGGTATTCTCCTCCGCCTTGCATGCCAGAGAACAGTAGCGATTGGGCTCCGGAACGGGTCTTCTGCATACCAGGCACACATGCCCACCGTTACTCCCCTTGGTGGCCGGCTTAGCCTGCCTTTTAGGGTTCAGGAAGAGGACCTTGGCTCCGTTCACAACGAAGGTCTGTCGAACGAGACCAAACGTAGGCGAAATGAGACCATATAGTGAGAAAACCGGGAAGGAGTGAATAGGGGGAGGCAGAGGGTGGCGGCGCGGTTCACAGGGTGCAACAACCTGAACCTTGGAGCAGTCCACAAACTTTTTCATGTCACGCAGGCGGATGACATCGTGGTAGACGTAGCGGCGGATCTGGAGGAAGCGGTGGCAGTGGCGGCCGCGGTGGAAGGCCGGGGGAAAGGAGAGACAGTGGCTGCATAGGGGGGCGTTGCACTCTATGCAGTACATGTTGAGCTCGCTCTTCTTCAGCTCCTTGTGATTCTCGCAGAGCCCGAAGAACTGATTCCGCAGGAGACGCCCTACCCACTGAGGCATGGCCTTCTTCTCCTTCTTCTCCCTCTTCTCCTTGTCCTTAACATCCAGAGATTGAAAAACGATATTTGAGAAGCATGGGGCAGGAACGACGGCCAGAACAATGAATAGAAATATGGCTCCCCGGAGATAATCGATGCGCTGACGTGCGTTGTTAACGGTTATTTCGTGAAAAACCCAACAAGGAAGAAAAATACCATCTTTGGTAGGTCGAGCACAGGAGGGAAATGCCCCTGTTTGTCGGACTCGGAACCCAGCGGGATAGAGGGGGCCAGACCTTAGGAAGCCCAGACCCCGGTGGAGAGAGAGTGAACAAGGGAACTTACGAAGATCAGTTCCCGGCTCTCGGAGAGAGAGAAAGGGAGTGAGAGAGAGAGAGAGAGAGAGAGAGTTGAACAGTGTGGGAGATTTTGCACCGAAGAACGGAAACTGGACTCCACAGTCTTCCACCCCATCAGGGAGATGCCATCCGAAGGGGGAAGGAGATCGCCAGCTGGAAGGGGCTGCCATCCTCAGCCGTAGGATGAAACTTTCTCCGAAGTCTCCACGTGAAGAGAGGGAGGGAGCTGCCTGCCGGGGGAACGCCGCCGCCGGCGGCCGCACGTGTCCCTCTGCGAGCAGAAGAGAGCCCGCGTGGGGCGCCGCCGGTGACGGCGGGGCCCACTGCCAGCACCAGCGGCCTTTGCCCCCCAATGACGCCCCCCGGCTTTCCCGCGCTGGGCTCCAGCGGCGGAATAAACCCAAAGCCGAAGTTATTCACAAGGAGTTACGCTCCGTTGGCCGGCGTGGGTCCCACTCCATACGGATCCCTCCACCCGGCCGTTTCAGTTGATGACGCCATGCTCGGTTTCCCAAGCCTACTTTTTTTAGCCCACCCCACCCCACAACAACGTTATGTTGAATTAAACGATATATTATTTACAAAAATATTGATTATGATTTTTTGAGCAATACATTTCTCCAAAAAAATTCATAAATATATTTTTATTCCCACTACCATTTGATGAAAGTAAGCCATCTTGGTCATTTGATGATGGCTCACTTAAGGTGTTTAGATGGGCCTAAAACTAATGATGGAAGACTATGATATAAGAAGTCAACTCAATAACTTTCATACACATGGTGAAGTGAAGAGTCGTCCACGACAAGAGAATTATGAGTGTTAAAGTTCGTCGTTGTCGTGATTCTTCTAGTTACACGAGTGAAGGCGACAATGAGAATGTTACAGATGTGGGTATCTGGAACAAAGTAATAGACTAATAATGAAGGCTTCATCACTTTTGCATGAACATTGTCAATAGTCAAAATAGAAAGTCAAGATGCTTGAGAAGAATTATTTTCCCAAAAATTTTTTAAATAATATTGAATTATAGGTAGTTAAAAATATATTTTCATGAATTACAAAATTTTAGTGCAAGAAAGGCTACTTGAATTTTTTAAATGAGTGCAAGCAAACACAAAATCAAGTAGATTGTGATGTGCTACTCTTCTTTAGAGGTAAATCATTGACAACTTATGTGTGACAAAAAGAACCAAATGTGTGGTCAATTACAATGCTTAAAGGGAGGTCATATTTATTCTTAAAGTCATGGAAGGTGATTTAAAGTAATTATGGGAATGTTCCAACTTATTCATAGTAAATAAATTAGAGACAATGAAGAAGAATCTGATATAAATGTTATTTCCTCCTTTAACTGTTGCATTAAAAATTTGAAGACAACTATTCCATAAAAAGACTATTTAAGTAAACATAGCAATTGTGAGCATGTGCCTGCTTCTCAAGATGCAAAAACATTTACTTGCCTAAATTATATTATAGATTAGAAACACAACTTTTTAACTATATTTCAAGCCATCAACATATAATTATTATATATGTATATTATGTTATTTAAAATACTAGAATAAAATCTAATGATTTGTAGAAACTTGCACATTAAAGACTAAATCAGTCATATTACCATGAACACTTACGGATTAAACTATGTTGATCATCATAACTTCTTGATATAATGTTCCTTCTAATGTAAATGTAATTTATTCCTAGTTAGTGATGAAATTGTGATAATAAAGGAAAAATAAAAAGATACAGAAAAATATGATCACTACATGCACTTTCATCAGAATGTCATATCAACAAGGTATTAGGCAAACAAAAATGGTTTTACATTCATTTGCATTGTCAAATGAAGCCATGATGCTCTCTCTCCCTTTCTCTTTATCTCAAGTTATTCGCTCACAACTCCATGCAAAATGAACTTTGCTCATGATGTAGTTAAGTTGTTTTTGCAGACTCAATTTCAGAGCATCTACTTACGAAGGCATTATTGTTCAGCTATGGTTCTAAGATAGGACAAGTGGTACGATACTCCATATTCTAGAAATGCACTCCAATGGCAGACGCATATGAAAAAGTATCAGTACAGCACATGGGATTAGGTACATCCCCTTCTTCTTTCGGCGGACGAGTTGGGAGAGAGTGGTGGAAGAGTTTGGCCAACATGTGACAGGTCGTAAGACAGCCTCATGACTAGTATCCTGGGCACTATCCTTGGTTTTATACATTATTTCGGTGATCTTACTCCCTTGGAAACAAGAGCAATATACCCTTTTAAAAAAATTGCATGAACTTTCAGACCATGCTTAGGTAGAGTCCATGTCAAGCAGATTGACTCTATTTTTCTTCATAGACTCAATTTCGAGCCTCAAAACTCATAATAAAGACGGTTTGATGTGACTTGACTCATTAACACACTCATAGTAGAAATTTATTAGTTTGACACTAATAAGATGTTAATAATATCCTGTCCTCATGATGATGAAAGCTTCATATTTATCCATTATTAAATGCATGGGGTAGAAAAAAGTTTCACATTACGTAATATCCCACAGGGTTCATCCATTGCACTCGTAATCACATACTAGAACTTTTGTAAATATGAAATCGTACTACAATTTTCCGAGTGCCGTGGAAAAACGGATAGAAAGCATAATCGTTAATTTATACTCGTATGTTAATTTTGAATTTCGACAAGTGCCCATATCAGCTATTCCAATTGATATTATTACACGGAATGAAACGCGAGCAAGAGCCAGAAGTCAAATGGACATACACGGAAATCAGCAGTGGCCTCTGACGCGTCCACAGTTCCCGGATTGTTACCGGGACGACAAGGCCCATCGGCAGCAGAACCAGTGTCAGGTCATATCACCTGACGGAGGGCCACGCCCGTTGCATCCACCGAACTTTCAACGTGGTCTGTCATCTCAGATCGCAAGGAGGCATACAGGCTCACATGCACTTATGATCCTTCTGATTGTTCAATCAACACCTCCCCCCCCCCGCCCCAGTCAGTTAGGGCTGAGCTTCTTTATATACCTAGGCCAATTAATCGACCCAAATAATTTTAGTCCAACTATAACAACGGAACTAATTGATTTCATGCATTAGGATAATGGATCACATAATAGAAAAAATTTCAAAATCATCACATATCT
>CM046530.1:8510000-8605000 GCA_024713555.1 Spirodela polyrhiza | reverse complement strand
TCCACGAGGCGGACGACCGTTCTCCGGCTGTCCTCGCGAAATCTTTCCAAGGCCTCGTTCGCCGCAGCTGCTATGTCGGCTCGGAGAGTAGGGAATCGCTTGAGTTCCTGTTAAGTGCACCAACACGGGCTAGAAAGATGACGGGAACGCCCAATACCGTCCTCATCAAGATCATCAGCAGCCATCTTCGGTAATTATCCACAGGGGATAAAAATGGAAATCTGAAGGGACCCACCCAGTTCTGCGCAATGCATGAGGATAACAGTTGCATGGACGTGACGGCAAGGGATGCAGGCAGAGCTAGAAGAACCCATCTAGCGAGGACCAGTGAAATACACGTGGGGAGTTGTGGGGAAGCTCCACCAAGGGGGCATAGGGGAAGCGAAGCAAGCAGCTTTAGCACCGTCAAAACCAGAAGGAAATATCGAAGCGGTGGGGAAGAACACTCCAAAAGAGGCAAAACTGCGGGTGCCTGCGCGAATAGGAATGCCATCGAATGGAAGATAAAAGTAGAGATTATTCTCGAGTGCACGCTTCCGGGTAGGACTGCTCACCTGCGTCTCGCTTATGGACTGGCGGACGAGCTCCTTCAACACAAAATGAACCTGAAAAAAGACGGTAACAGTCATTTCCTGCACCAGTATTGGCTCCTTAAACTTGTGAATCATTGAAACCGATTTGACGATGGAACGCAAGAGGAGGAAGCAGTAAGCTGGCTTACCGCATCAACGGATGCTTCGGCTGGGCCTTTGAAGAAGCCAAGGGAGCCCTCGATGAGCCTTCTGTAGCCTTGCTCTGGGGCGATGAGATGGGGCTGATAGCCATCAGCTTCTGACACCACCTTCCGGACATTTTGCAAAGAGAGATGTCGATCGAATGGGAGCTTTTTCAGGGCAGCAGGAAGCTGGTTATCGAAAACCCCATATATCCTGTCCCCACCAGGCCGCCTGGGACGGAAAATAAAATTGAATTACCTCTTTATTTACATTGCAGAAATAAAAAATTGTGGGCAATGAAATCGAATCACATCCATCCTGACGCTTACGTACGACTGAAAGGTTTGGGGATTGTATGAGGAAGACTGTTGTAATCATTCACTAAATTCTTATGAAACTCTTGCGTCAGTGATCAGTAAAATATTCGAGCGCATGGTCAATATAGGTATCAAGAACTCTGGTTATATATAACACAATCTTATTAAAATTTTCATAAATTAGGTTTAAAGTCCTTTATGGGTACAAATGGACTGTTTCACGTAAGAACACGCAGAATCCACGGAGGACCAGTTTCAGGTTTCTTGAAAATCTTCCCCATTGGCAACACATTGAATGGAATCGAAACATATATTCAACGACGTCTCACTTGATGCTACCACAGAATCAACGTTAGAATAAACCGAATGTTTTGCACGAGAGAATGCCCAAAAACTGCAGCCTGATTAGGAGAATGAGCAAGAGGCAAGAAAAATCCCCATTTTTCTTCTTCTTGTCAAAACCCT
The DNA here is from genome assembly GCA_024713555.1 of Spirodela polyrhiza. Taxonomy (NCBI): domain Eukaryota; kingdom Viridiplantae; phylum Streptophyta; class Magnoliopsida; order Alismatales; family Araceae; genus Spirodela; species Spirodela polyrhiza. The sequence goes on along the minus strand of CM046530.1, from coordinate 8,603,502 downwards.
TTAAAAGAGACCTAGACAATCAAAGGTTATATCATCAAAATCCAAATTCTCTCATTAATTAGGGATGAAGGGTACCAGAGTAGGTTTTTCAACGTGGTTCTCCATCAGGGTGAAAGACAAATGGAACAGTTATAATGGAATTCATGCCAAATGAAGAACAATGAGCGCTAAATAAGATCTTAAGAAAATTAAAACACGAAAGAACATTTTTTTTGCTGAAATAAATGCCAATGACATCTAGCATATGCATTTAAAGTATTTTACTTTCTGGTCACTTAGGCGCACAAGATCCAACGCGCAAAGTTGACCGGATCAGACTCAGGCGTCGTAAAAAAAGTTTTCAACTGCTTAGTATGTACAGCGGGTATCCATAGTTCCCATAAACAACAGAAAAAACAAATTTTTGTCAGTCAATTACCCTCCATCTAAATGCTCTTTGAATACACGATCAAATGCGCGGCACATCTCTAATATAGTGTAAAGCTGAGCCTGTTAGAGAAACAAAATAAGTACTTGAGTATAATGTAGGATGAAAGATCCTAGATTGGTTGTCGATATTATGTTTATCAGCTTGTACCCCGGAATCAACTCCAATAGGCCTCCCGATTCTGTTCAACTCTTCTTCAAGTTCATTGACTGTTTTGTTGATTAGAGATAAAATGCTTGGTATACGTGCCCTGATCACAGACTCCAAATGCTGCAAAGGCGCGGTCATCAATAATATAAAATAGTCAAGGATGAATAATGAAATTTTTGGCTTAATATCTCTTACCCTAGAAAGAAGTTTTGCAAGATACTCGGAACCCATTTTACTTGCTAGATGTCCGTACTCAGGACTACTAGAGAAATACTCACGCTCCTTCCTCCTAGCAACAATCATGTCAACATTCTTGTTAATATCAGCTTGTGAGCGATTGACAATGCCAACCCAAGGATGCTGCAGGCGGTAGGATCGTCCTTCAAGAACCTAAAGACAGATGGCACAAATTTTAATCTTTTTGTCGTCACCGGACCTCTATAAAAGTATATATCAATCTTAAAATTAATATTACTAAATTTATAATAATATCTTAACAGAGTCAAGAACATACGTCCAAGGCATTCGTTCCCTTGTCCATAAGATCCAGTTTCGTTAAGACTCCAAATGTTCTCTCACCTAAAGAAACAGTGGTTAGAGGCAAAATATGTGCACATCTCAGTAAAAATTTATATATACACATATATGTGTGTACATATATGTATGCTGTAGTACAATGGCATAAGGGCATCTTGGATTGAATTGCATTGAATTTTAAAGGTGAATTTATCAAGAATCTTAGCAATACCTGATGAATCTACTTCTCTGGCAAGCTTTATCGCATCAGAAGTGGCAATATCTTGATTGGCAGGAGAAATTGCCAGTATAATGCAATTAGGCTACAATTAGTAAAGTAAATATCAAAAGGTGTATCTCAAAGTAGACATCAAGTCACATGTAATCTATATATTTTTCTGATTCAGGTGAATTAAAATCTAGAAAGCATACAAAAAAAACACTAAATAAAAACCGTTTAACTGGAATTCTAACCTTTTCAACATATGAACGGACCATATTTTCAATATCCTCTACAATGCTGTCTGGTTGTCCCTCTGCATAATTTCAAAAAGAAAGCGTACATCAAAACGGAGGGGAAAATTTTCTGACTGCAATAATATTATGTACAAGGGAAAATATGGGGAAATTACCTACAGCAACCTTCGTCATTCCGGGAAGATCGATGAGTGTTAAATTCACAACTGCAATATGTTGATGGCTCATAGTATGATAACCAAGATAGTTAATGAAAAAAACATGGAACATTACAAAAAATCGGGTACAGAATGCAAATAGGTTCTCATTTTCCAGATCATCATACGTCCTTTGTGACCCGCATATGTTCTCACCTCTTTTCTTTTCTTAGTCTCCCTACTTCGATACTTTCTCAGTTCAAAGATTCCTTTATATTTTATCACTCTCATTGATTTTATTAGATTTTTAAGCTAATAACTGAATTTAAACAACGTCAAAAATCCTAGAATAACAGAAGTCATAGTCCAAGTAAAGAAAACCGTTTCAGATTTCTGTAAGTTCAAAGATGATGCACGAATGATCGGCTTGGTTTAATATTTAATATGCGTTGAACTCATCATTACAAAGAAACATAATGACCCTTACAGCGCAAAAATAATTGCTAGATGCAAATAATTTATCAAATATAAACATAAATTTGGACTTATGAATATACCATGAGGAGAATAAATGCTCAAGTGAATCGGAATGTTGGATATGTGCTTAGACTTTCCGGTGATCCGATCAGTTTCGTCCTGAATCTCCTTACGAATAGATGCTGATAAAAAAATAGAAATGAAACTCAATAAGAGAACCTTACGTTTAAACAGAAACAATAAAATAAGTTTCTGAGCGTATAGAATGCCCTAGGATTAAAACTCTCGGTTCCAGACTATGCGGAGTTTCCAAATACACTACACTGCATTGTAAATCCTCAGGAACGAGAAAAATTCATCTAGTAAGATACTCGTCACTGTTTTCTCTCTTTTTTTTCCTTTCCATAGTTTCAACAACGTGAGGAAAAATTAATGGATATTATGTTGTCTGTTTTATATGTCACGAATATTTTGCATCATTCTTGACATTATACGACAGGATACGACTAGTACTGCTTCCAAATCCCGCACAAAAATTTTTACAATCTCTCCCCTACAATGTTTTTTACAAATCTGTTCCATAAATTCGATTTTTTTTATTACCAACATTTTCAGAAACCATGAAGCCATCAAAACAACCAATGATGGAAAGAAAGAAACGAGTAAAGACTATACAACTATGTTTGCAGGTTCAGCTTTAAGACTGCGGAAGTGCTGAAAAAAATAAAACATCATTTTAAGATAGTTCAACGCTGTCGCATTTGATTTGAGAAACTCAAACATGTGAGATTATAAATACAAACCATTAAAACGTAAACATATCATTATTTAATCAATATTATCCAATTTAAAGACCTTGACTGGGAATCCAAGGGAAAGATTCTAGGACGAGGTATTCAGACAGGCATCATCGTGATTTAGAAATCAACTGCCGAGAAAAATTAAATTATTATGCATTTGGAGCTAAAGTTGTTCAAAATAAAATTTTTACGGTTTTTTTTTGTATGCAGATTAACTCTTCTGGGTTATTTCTTGATTCGCCGTCCGTCTCTGAATCTACGGACTTATTAAGACACAAGAATATCATGCATAACGAAACTATGTATGGCTTGAAACAAAGGCATTTTTATCATTGCACCATAATATTGCAACGTGGACGGATCACAATATTTTTTTCCCATTTTTCTGTTTTCTTCCAAGATGATGCGAAAACCGGACAATGATAAAGACAGCCGCGAAAACCTTGCACGCACTCAAAATCCCAACACTACTATATTACCTTAAATATTGGGCTTAAATAAAAGTGTCAAAAGTTTCACAAACCAAAATCATTGAACCGTTTCTTGGGGGCATGCAGGAACTCCCCGTACTCAGACTGGCCTTCGTCCGTCTTGTGAAGTTGCAAAACGAGAGGCCTCCTTGTCACGATGCCTACACATGAAACCCATAAATTATGTTCCATCAAAAACCTCTCATAAGATCACAGTAGAAAACAAAACTCAGAGACAAAGCACAGAGAAGCGGCATTGAAGCCCCCATTCAAACCGCATTACCAGATCCTCGAGGGAGGAAGTCCCTCCCCACAATGCTCTCCAACACCGAAGATTTCCCCGAGCTCTGAAACCCCAAAAAAACAAAGAAAAAAGCATGAAAACAAAGGAGGAAGAGGAATACGATGTGAACAAAGAAGTCAATATCCAGCGGCCATCCATATTCCCCACCTGCCCCCCGACGACGGCCACGGAGGGAAGCGCCTCCCAGAGTGTGGGAAGCGACGATCCTTCCCCGCCGTGGTCACCAAGGACCGTGCACGCTCTCTGTATCCGATTCACCAGCCCGATCAAGCTCTCCATGGTCGCCATTCCGCCCTGGAAGATCGCCTCGACCCCCCCCCCCCTGGACCAGAAAAATGTGGACGGGACCTGCCGGAGAAGATCGCACCTTCTGCGGGCGTGGGGAAGAGGACCCCCTCTGGATGATCAGGGAGAACCGAAAAAACGGTTACATGAGAGGGGATCACGGTCGGCGGCGGTTAGATTTATGTGGGCCCCAGCTCTCCTCTAAAATGGGCCTCCGGCTACGACTGGGCCACTCATGGGCCACTAATGGGCCGGCCCATTAGTGACTGGCTAAGATTGTTGGACATAGACGCCTCTAAAAGCATAAAATTTGAGAATAGTACACTTATTACATGAAATTCCTTTAGTATCCTCCTACTCGATACTGATGGATGACCAAGGACATCACTGTATCATGCTATTTTAAAAAAAAATTATTAAAAAAACCCATTATAAAAAATCTTCATAATACCCGGAAACCCATCCGACCTGGCCGATCGGTCGTTGTGGTCATGTGGCAGTGGGCCCCATTTTTTTGTCTTGTTGTCATGCCTTCACCCAGACACGCCTACTATTTGTAGTATCACCCAGACACGTCATACCTCAAAGGAAGGTCTACCAATCAAGCCCATTTAATAATTTATAATATTTGTATCTATCATAAATTATGGCTTCTGAAGGATATGGTCACCCCCTAATATCGGGCCATTATTTTAGTTTTGCACCATAATAATCATCACCAAAGAAAATAATAATATATAAAAAAAGAGTAAAACCGCGCAAGTGGTGATGTTACGTGTGGCTGGGAGCTCAATGTTTTTCTGAGAACCTTCAGAATAAGGTCGAAAAGAAGACCTAATTGAAACCTTTCTCTCTCTCTCTCTCTCTCTTCTATCTCTATCTCTCTCGCTCTCTATCTCTCTACAACTCTCCCTCTCATTCTCTCTCTCTCTCTACAACTCTCCATCTCGCTCTCTATCTCTCTCTACAACTCTCCCTCTCATTCTCTCTCTCTCTACAACTCTCCCTCTCATTCTCTCTCTCTACAACTCTCCATCTCGCTCTCTATCTCTCCCTACAACTCTCTCTCTCTCTCTTCTATCTCTCTCTCTCGTTCTCTATCTCTCTACAACTCTCCCTCTCATTCTCTCTCTCTCTCTACAACTCTCCATCTCGCTCTCTATCTCTCTCTACAACTCTCTCTCTCTCTCTCTCTCTCTCTCTATCTATCTCTTAAACACATTCAGGGGGGCGTAGGGAGAAGAGAAGATATTCACAAGGGCTGGTACAGCAACACCCATCAAACAAAGGTTGAAAAGATATAATAGAAATCACTCTCTCTCTCTCTCTCTCTCTCTCTCTCTCTCTCTCTCTCTCTCTCTATCTCTATCTCTTAAACACATCCAGGGGGGGGGCGTAGGAAGAAGAGACGAGATTCACAATGGCTGGAACAGCAACACCCGTCAAACTACCGATTGCATTACAAACAGCAAGCTAGCTGGCTGTACAGCTACAGAAAAAACCCATCCATCATGTCCCATCAAATGGGAGACCCCCGCCCCCCCCAACCCCCAGCTCCCACTCCCTCCCCCACAGGTTAAGAAGCCCGCCTCCGAATCCACACCCCCACCCCCCAGCAGCCGCGGCGGCCCACTCCCTCTCCCAGGTTCCTATTCTGGGCCCGTGTTAAATTCTTGAAGAAGACAGAAGACAGCAGAAGAAGAAGAAGAAGAAGAAGAAGACACAGAAGAAGACCAAGTGAGAGAAGATGGCGAAGAATGACCTCCCTGGCTGATTTCATTGATGGTTGCGGGTCAGCCCACTCCGCGGCAATGTTCTGCAGACATCAGGAGCACAATGCGCAGTTGTATTAACATATGCCCCATGAATAGATGGAGATAGAGAGAGAGAGAGAGAGAGAGAGAGAGAGAGAGGGAGGGAGAAAAGAGCATTAGAACTCAGTTAAGACAGTCTTTTAGGCTTGATCCCTTCATACTCACATGAATTCAAGCATGAGACTGGAGGAGCTCTAAAAAAAGAAGCAGAGAGGGACTTGAATGACAGAAGTAGTAGGAAGCCTGATAAACTCGGATCAAACCCATCATCTTCAAGCATATGTAGGTCATTAGAGGCAGCCAAACGATTCTGAAACTAATGAGGTTGAATCAAAAGCTACCATATTCCGTCCCAGAGGAAAGAATTATATATGGCTGAATCTCAGGAACCATGAAGGGAGATGTAAGAGAGACTCCCCTCAAGAAGCAGGGAAAATGGGCTCCAAGCCAGACTCGCTACATGCACCTAGAGAGAGAGAGAGAGAGAGAGGAAAACAAAAGTGACAAATAAGTGACCCATCTGACCCGACTCCCCAGATTCCACAGAAAGTAGCACACAAAGGTACTCCTTCTGAAGACAAGACGCAGTGATGGTCTGTTCCGTTCTGTTCACCGATCACCAAAAAAAAAAAAAAAGTTTGACGGACGAGGAGGCGATTGGCTGGCTGCTCGATGGGCCCAAAATTCGAAACGGAGGCACATAATTACATAGCATCTAAGATCGGATGACTCATGGAATAATAAAAGCAAGAGAGCACAGCAGCAGAGGAAGTAGCCATAGAAATCATACCTCCCAGGAAGTAACTGAGAGGCGCCCACAGGGCCCTTGGAGCTCCCGAGCCTCCTCGCCCTGTTTTCATGCTCGTCCACTCTCATGGCCGCAACCTCCTTCTCCATGGCAGCGACTTCCCTTCTCATTTTCTTCGCCTCCACCTCCATTGCCTTGGTGAGCGTATCGACCTTCTTTGCCAACATCTGGGCAGCAATAACGCGTCCAGTAAACAACGGTGAGGATTATAAAGGCTAGATAAGTACATGACGCTGGCAATTAATAGGAGAGATCATTGACTTTCTCACCTCAATGGCGTCATCTTTATCTTTCAGGCTCTGATCTTTCTCATGGCAGGCCTTCCTCAGTGTTATCACCTCCTTCTGAAGCATGTCGTACAAAAGCCCAGACACCGTGTCCTCAGTTTCCACAGTGGGGAAATCGGTCAGCTTCTCCTCTGGATTATCCTTGCAGCTACTCTGTGCGGGCTTCTCTCTGGTGGCGTCAGTAGATTTGTTCAGCAAGAAGCTCGGGCCCATCCCATTAGGAAGGGCTTTGCTCCTATCCAGTGATCTGCTACCACCATCGAACGATTTTGATGCCCCCTTCGCATGCTTCAAAACAGTCAGAGTGCTCGCAGAGAGGGAGGATCTCGAGTGAGAGGGAGCTCTCTTAGATAAAAATCCATTTGAAGAGAGCTTGGGGATGCTGTCGGCGCCACCAAGTGACTGGCGGCGCGAAGACCCATTGCTCGCGCTCCTCGTTTCTACCGCAGAACGGATGTTCGTGCTGGAAGGCATCCTTAATCCCTCCTCTAGAACCTTCAAGCGCAATTGAAACTTTTCCTGAGACAAAGATAAAGGGATATATTTTTTAAGGCCCCTTCTGTTAAACCAAGAAAAGAAAGAGCAGAGATCATCCTAGGATAGGTACTTTAAGCTGCGCCTCGGATCTAGCAGCACGCTCTGCAACTGCAAGCTTATCTCGAAGTTGCTGCATCTCTCCCTGCGTCGAAAGCTCAATTCAGGCTCTTATTAGCAGCAGACACCGTATGCAACACGAGATAGGAAATAAGAGCATTAAAGTATGATAAACCATGCCATATGCCAACAAGGGGATGCGGGAGAGTGCAGTTGATTGGAGTGCCTACCTGCAAGAATCTTCTTTCTTCTAGCCATTGCTTTACAGGCATCACTTTGTCATTAGCATCCTTCCATTCATTGGCCACAACTACTGCAACCCTATTTGCTGTGACCTTGGCACGGGCCAGCTCACGATCAAGAGTTTTTTTCTCCTCCTGAATGAAGGCACGAAAACAAGAAAGCATGTGAATGATAAACAAGAATTTCATCCAATGACATTCTTCGGAAAAATCAAACGCATTACGTTCATCTCCTGAATCTTCCGCTGGTAGTCCCTCACAGCATTTGCAGCTGCACCACCGGCAAGAACAGCCTCTTCTAGCTCCCGTACAGTTTGGCTCAGTTTTTCAACTTCAGCAACCTTTTGTCGGTGCAATTTATCCAAGATTTTGTTTTCTTCCTGAAAATTGTTTGGAAAAAAGTTGGCCAAAGAAAAAGCATCTGCAAAAGGCTTTTCAAAGTTTTAAGATTCAAAGCCAAGTCAAACTACCTGACAAATTTCTATCTGTTTCATTAACTCCTGATTCTTGTTCTGGAGATCATCCACCATAGAGGCTTTCACTAAAGCAATCTCCACAGTCCTTTCAGCCTCAAGTAGAGCTGCTTCTTTGGATTTTGTCAGTCGATCTAATGCTTTGTTGTCATCCTGAAGCTTTGAAATCTGCATGAGAGAAACATTAGTTTTTAAAAATAAACGAAGCATATGGTTTCTAGATAAAGCTGAAATTCGTAGGATCCAGTCCCCCACCCACCCCCCAAAAAGGTAAAAATGTGTAGTCCGAAACAAGTGAAAAAAAATTGAGAAACCATCAGAATGCGTAAAGAAAGATGAAATAGAAAATTAAGCAAGGAGATCAGTTATCTTGTATGACATTAGAGTTTAATCTTAGAATGGTCAGAAAGAGGAAAGGCTAAGATGAACGACAAATCTCAGAAGGTACGACCTTCGAATTAGCTCATTGACCAAAAAAGAGTCACAACAGAAAGGAAATGGTTAGAAACTGCTTGATGGGCCTTGGTAAAGAAGAAACAGACTACTGGTTGACTAAGCGCCCAACTAGTCGAGAATATCAGGAACTTTGAAGCATTTCAATTTGTGATCCCAATCAGTCCATGGGAAATGCAAAGTCTTCGGCCATTCAAGGGAAACAGACAGCATCTTGGAAGAAAGATCAGCAGTTGATACCACAACCCACATTGACTCTTTGAGGAAAAAGGTCTTCTGGCGGAAAATGGCGGTTCTCGAGTTATATCAATGTCTCGTTCATAGGTGTAAATTATTTATTAAAATTCACACATTGACGGATTACGAAAATAGAGATCCCTCTCTCTTCTCTCTCCTCTCCTCTGTCTTTGAAAGGGGGGTGTTGTTGGGCACCAAAATATGTATTTCAGATTTTCTTTAAAAACTACATTGCCATGAGCAATAAAATAAATAATAAGAAAATGTAAATTAAATCATAAGCAAACAGAAGAGGGATGTAGCTGAGCTCTTTGAAAAGGAAAAGCATTGCAATGGCCAATAAAATAAAAGGTTGATCTAAATCATAAACAAACGTAAATTCATGTAAAGAAGTTCTTGTGATTAGGGAAGATTAAACCTCTTGCCGTGCAATCTTGAGGTCTGCCTCAAGTGGTGCAAGGATTGCTTCGATTGGCGGCATGTCATCATCTTTTTGTGCAGCATGAACCCTTCTAAGCGTGGCTTCTGCAGCAAATTGAGCAGCCATTGATGCTTTCTTCTCTTCATTAATTCTCTTGATTTCAAGATTCTGCACAAGTCCCCACAAAAAAAAACTACTTTAATTGAAAGTAACAAAAAGGAGAATAAAGTTTTTTGAAAATTGACCACTGAATCCAAGGTGAATTTTATTTATTAAATGCGTAAACAATAAGACTTGGATTCAAACATTATGGTAAACAGTTCGGAAACATCTATGCATTCAGCTCATTCCAAGGAAAGACCTCGGGGCAATCCCAACTTTTTCCTTTCTTAGTGTGAGAATATATCCCAAAGTTGAAAGAGTTTCATGAAAGGACTGACTAGAGATGAAAAACTGACAGGGAATTTTGCACACATGTCCAGTACATGATTTACAGGCGCATCTGGAGAAGCTAACGAGTGTAGAGATGATGATAGCCATCATGATATAGATTAAACTTCGAAAAAAAAATAATAACCTTGAAGTAGAGAACCCATTCTTTCTTATTGCCAATTTTTTATCCGATCAAGACAGGCTGCTCGAGCAGGTTTAAAAAGTATGCAAAGAATAAATTAAATAAAAAGTCAATTTTTGATTAAATGTCAACAATTTTATTATTATAAAAGTGTATGAAGCATTTAAAATGCTTCTAACAATCGACTATTAACTTAATCAACAACTGGTGATACTGAAAATGAATGTAATTAACAGCATCAAGTTATGTATGCAACATTTTTTTCTGATATTGGTGAGTGTACATCAAAGAGCTTCCATATCCAGTTATGATTGAAAGCATAAGCACATAAAGAGAGAAAACCCGTTTTAACTGATATGCTCCATTGAAATCACTCGTCGCTAAGATATAATCAATTTAGAAACAAAGATCCTCGAACCAATAACTAACTTTCACCGTAAAAAGAAAAAAGGAATTGTGCAACAAATATGATTGCATACTAATAATCCAGAGCAAACTAAAGCCCCGTAGACTACCTTGCTTTGAAGAAGAGATTCAGTCAGTTTGAGCTTCTCATCCAGCTTTGCTAATTCCTCAGTGAGCTATAAATAACACAGCGCGAAAATAAAACTGGTATTAGTTAGCAGCCTCTTGAAGTACTAGGCATAAAAGCTACAATTTTAAAACGAACTAGATCCCACATCTAAAAAGAAGCAGATAAATATGTTTGGCAATTCAACATTTAAACTAGGAAGATTCGCCTGATCGTCCATCTACACAATCTCCACAAATATGACATTAAAACAGGTGGATTCTCACTCGAAATTGATAAACGAAAGTTTTAAAAAAAAATTTCAAGAAACAGATATGGCAATCCCATAAATAGTGTCAGAAGCATCCCAAAGTTCTCTAAAGCATTCGAACTAGATGTACCAAAAATCAATTTCTGACGATCTTTAGAAGTCACTCAATCAAACTTCTTGCTTCACTTTTCAAGCAATTAAGAAATTCAGATTGTGCATCAAAACAATTTTAGCAAAGAGCAGGGCGTATGTTTTTCATCTTAACAAAAAGAAATGAAAGAATACAAAATGAGATATTTTCAATGATTAAAAGGAGATTAAAAAACTTCAGCATTTGAACTGAAGATATGAGGAAAAAAACCTCTTCAACAGCTTTCTCCCTCGCGCGCTCTGACAATCTCAACGCCTTTATTTCTGCCTGCGCTTCCCCCAATTCCCGCTCTTTGTCTGAAAATTCACAGCTCTCAGGAAAAGAAAAGAAAAGAAAACACCAAGAAATCAAGAAATGTACAGAAGGCCATCGGATCCGAAGCGCATTCCCACCTCTGACATCATTCTCAAGCCGATTGAGCTCCACCTTCACCGGATCCGAACCGTGCAGTAGATTAATGAGGTCGTCCGTCTCCATGCTCTGCTTGATTGAAGCTCTCCTCCTCAAGCCCCCCGCCTTCCCACCCTCCCCCTTGAAGGTCCCCGACGCCGACATCTGCGCCGCCGGCTCCCCCGCCCCAGCCCCCGGCGCCCTCCCACTCCACCCTCCAGACCCAACATCAACCACCGCCTCCTCCCCTCCCTCACCCCCACGCAGATCGGCCATCCCCGCTCTCACACCCAATGCATCCAAAACAAAAAAAATCACTCACTGCAAAAAATTCAACGCCTTACAGCGACCAAAACCCCACGATCCAGCAAACCTTCCGGAATCCCTGCTCGAGATTGGAGCAAAGCAAACCCTAACCTGTCGTTCTCCTCCTCTCCTCTTCAACCCCCCACCAAGCACACAGATTCCCCTCCCCACCCGTCACCTCCTCCTTCCCCTGACAGCTCCATCTCCGGTCATCACGCCGGCGACTCGGATTTAAAATGCCGGCGAGGAGAGAAGCTTCGGCGGCGGAGCGGACAGAGGAGGTGGCCCTCGCCGGTGACAGCTTCGCTCAGCGGGGAACTGAGAGCAGACCAGCAGCGGCCTCCCTTATTCAAATCGGAAAATAAAATAATCAAATAAATAAATTATTTTCCGTTACGGTAACCTGCGGTGAGCTTACCTAAACTCCGAACTCGCTTCTTCCTCACCTACGCTTCGGTGACGTGACTGACGGCCGCCCATAATTTTTGATAAATCAAATTATATATAACCAAAAAATATATAATATCCGGCGTTAATCGTGGTCTAAAACGGGCCCGGCCCAAGTAGGTATTAGGCCCAAATAGGCATTGGACCCATTTTTACTATTTTTTCTTTATGGCTTTTTTGTTTTGAGGTTTAAATTAGAAAGAAGTTAAGAATAGGCTTGGCCCTGCTAGGCTCGTAGACGTGGACCCATTTTTCCGAAATTATGAAAATAGTATGAAAAATTACCGGGCCTAATGGAGTGCCCAGTAGGCCAGGAAAATCTAAAGCCCGGGCCTGAACTGTAGAGTTTTCATGCCAGTTGGCCGCTTTTGGGCCCTCCACGTGTCGCGTTTGCGCTGTCCATCTTATGACGTCATCAGCAATGCCGCCCCCCTCGATCTTTGGGTGGTGAAAACGTGCAGCAGCGTGAGAGTCGAGTCACGTGAACCTTAAATGGAAACATGGACCGTTGACCATTCTCTTGACTCTGCGAAAGCCGTAATGTTTGGGAACGCTTCCGGAGACGACCCATCTAGGCGGTAATCTCACTCGCGAGTAATCATAATCAAGTTCAAATTCAGGGTCTTCCTCCTCTCCCGTCCAACCAACTCGGCGGTGGATATCCAATCCCAGTGACCTCCAACCTCCGGCCATGGCGAGCGCCACCGCTTCGAAGGTGCTGCTGACGGCAACGGCGGACTTCCTCAGCTCTTCTAGCTGCTCCCTGAGCCACCGCCGCGCTCTGACGGTCTCCGCGTCGCTCTACCCACGTATCGCCCCGTTCCCGCAGGACCTCGTCGGCTGGGTGAAGCGGGAGGGGGGATTCGTCCACCCGAAGCTCAGGATCGCCGATCGCGGCGAGTACGGACTCACTTTGGTCGCGTCGGAGGACATCCCCAGGGGTTCGCGGCTCGTCGCCCTCCCGGAACGTCTGACTCTGCGCCTTCGGTGGTCCCAAGATGGCGACGGCGCCGACCGGCCCGATTCCCCGCTGTCCCAGTTAGTTCACCGTGTTCCAGGTGATTTTCTCTCACTCATTGTTTGCTTTCATCGATGCCTGATGATGAGTGGATTCAGGTTGAAAGCTCAGTCATGGACTACACTGTCTTGTGATGATAAGTCGCATGAAGATATGTAGATGTATTGACGAGTTTTTCCTACTGAGTATCGACATTATTAGGGGAAGGACATAGTGGCCATTGTGAGTGTAAGGGATGGAAAGTTAGACAGGAAGGGAGGGAATGCAAAATGAAAGTGAGACAGAATCTGCTTTGTATTATGTAATTTTTCTTCAGGATGTTTTTTTTAATTTATCTGTCTCAAGAATACCACGTGTTTTTCTGATAATGCCTTATCTTCCCCCACTCCCCCGGGCCAAAGAAGTGAAGCATTTGCCAGAATTACACTCGTGTGTCAGGTTTAGTCAATAAGATTTACATTCATGAGTCATGCTTAGTCAATAATGATATCAGCTTTCGATTTTCTCTTTTTTGTGAAGTTGCAGATCTGTAAACATTGGGGGTTGATTGGTACGTACGGGAGGTGTAGGATTTCATGTTTTAAAAAAACAAACTTTTCAATATCGAGATTTTCTTTTGTTGGAATTTCTGTATGACATGTCAAATATAAATGAAGGAGATCTGATTCGTTGTTTTGGCCTCCACTACGAGTTTATTTGAGTTTGTCAATTAATCTTTGCAAGGGATTACTAATGTAAAAAATGCAAAGGATGATACAAATATGTGGCTTTATAGTGCCCTTTCAAATTCTTATTTCCATGTTAAATCTCATTTTCCCCTAGTTTATCCAATCCAGAATTATGGGATATTATTTGAACATCATTCATCTAGTGTACCTTCACCCTGATGCAGTAAAGCTTTCTTACGATATAAGAGATGACTTGCATGCTTGCATATTTACTCTAGATTCCGTTTTACAATGAGCAAATATCTCGGGAGCATGTGGCAGAGGAACTGTGGGCAATGAGATTGGGATTGAAACTTCTTCAAGAAAGAGCCAAAACTGGTTCTCTTTGGTGGCCATACATCAGCAATTTGCCAGAAACTTTCGACATACCCATTTTCTTTTCTGGTGAAGACATAAAAAACCTACAGTATGCTCCTCTTGTTCACCAGGTAACAGAATTTTGCGTACATAACTTTTAACATCCTTTGATTTGGTCTGACGTGTGGATTTAATCTTGTTTGAAGGTGAGCTTTAAACTTACATTCTCTATTGCTTACCAGGTAAATAAACGATGCCGGTTCCTTCTTGCCTTTGAGAAAGACGTCAAATCTGTGCTTGAAGACATAGACCCTGGCGATCATCCATTTTATGGCCAAGATGTGACTGCCTCTTCTCTTGGATGGGCCATGTCTGCAGTATCTTCACGGGCTTTTCGTTTGCATGGTGAGACAACTCAAGGTGGCTCTGGTGCTGATGTCCCAATGCTACTTCCTCTCATAGATATGTGCAACCACAGCTTCAATCCAAATGCTCTTATTGTTCAGGAGAAGGACAATCAAAAGCTTTTCGTAGAGGCAAGTTAACTTTATCTGCTCTGTGTTGGTCATAAATTTGATAGAACAAAAGATTGATAGAATTTTATCGTGGATCTGTGAGCTTATCGTTGATTTTACCTTATTTTTACATTTTATTTTAGAATTTGAGTGGCATCCTTCAGGCAAGAAGTTTTTTTTCATTTACTGCTCTGGATGTGGTGCTAATGAACCGAAGTGGGCTTTTCGTAGCCTTTTAACACATTATTGAATTATGGACAGAGAAAGTGACATTCAAAGCAAAAAATTCCTGATTTTCCCTTTTCTAGGACATCTTCCATCTCGATCTACAATTTTTTTCTCACATAAAAAATAGTTATGCACATAATTCAATAAAAATCTTACCCTGTTAAATACACCCACCCATAAACTGTAGTTAAGCGCAGCTTATAATTTCAGCCATTTTTCCTAGCTCTAGTTGTCCCTTATTTTTTTTTCATATCTCACTCATCTCTACCTCCATCTGCCCACGTTCATTTTGTTCCCCATCACCAGAACTATCCCTTCTTCCCATTGATACTCAGTCATGGTGTCATAGACATCAATGGTTTTGTCATAGATATATGTCACTTTTATTTGACTATGCGGATTCATAGACACTGGAAAAATGCGCAGCATACATTTTGAAATCATAAAGGGATGTAAGCCCTTGAGATCCATATGATGGCAATCTGACCGGGCTAATGTCACTGTTCTGCCTTGACATCTCTAAGAAATGTCTGCATAAATTTTCTGTTAGTTCAATTTGTCAAGTATCATTCTACGCTAACTGAAGCTGCACGTAACTTCAACATCATATCCAAATGACACCTTAATATCTGCATGTTCAATACATGATATTTGAAGAACTGAAGAGTTAAGTAAAGGTGTAAAGTTTGTTTTTATCTTATATCGCACGATTTTTTCTTGTTTTTGTGCTATTTATTCCACTGAGACTGTTCCTTTTTTTTGTTCCCAACTAATCCAGGTGGCTTCCAAAACATCAATTGAGACAGATGCCCCAGTAACTCTAAATTATGGAAGTTTGACCAACGATCTTTTTCTTCTTGATTACGGATTTGTGATCTCCTCAAACCCGCACGACCATGTGGAATTAAAATATGATGGAGTTCTTCTGGATGCGGCTGCTATTGCCACAGGAGCCTCTTCTCCCAGCTTCTCATCCCCGACCGAATGGCAGAGAGAGATTCTATCTCAGCTCAATTTGCATGGAGATGGAGCTTTTCTGAAGGTTGCCATCCCCACTCCACCAACACGTTTGTATGCTTTCATCCCCTGTCAAGAATCTCCCAACTCCAAGGGAAAGGAGGGGGGGGCTGGGAAATTTCTATTTCTGTCCATTTGAGAAATGGATCCTATCACCGCTGCCCAGTGTCTCCTTAAATCTGCTACGACCGTTGACTTTTGCCTCTTTGGCACAGGTCAACTTGGGAGGCCAGGAACAAGTCGATGGCCGCCTGCTGGCTGCCTTGAGGGTTGTCCTCTCAGACGACCGAGAAGCAGCTCAGAAGTCTGATCTGAGTACCTTGATGTCACTGTCAGCTGAGGCTCCCCTGGGATTCTCAGCTGAGGGTAAGGCTCTCCGTACAGTCATTGCCCTCTGTGTTATCTCCCTGCAGCACTTCCCCACCAAGATCATGGATGATGAATCCATTTTGAAAGGCGATATATCGAACTCAACGAGATTAGCAGTGGAGTTCAGACTGCAGAAGAAATTAATGATCGTGGACTTAATGCGAGAGCTGACAAGAAGAGTCAAGGCGCTGCCAAAAGAAGCATTCACCTCCCAGAGCTAGCCCCCAATCGGTATGTTGCTCCGGAAAAAAAAACTTTGAAAAAGGCACAGATTAAATGCCCATCTTCTTAACTGGGTCTGAATTTTTGTTATTTTCCAATTATAATCCTTTTTTAAAGTCTAAAATTAGAGGGCGCTGATCGAGTCATGTGATTAGATTCGTGGGTTTGTTCGACCCTTTTCGCATCATATCAGAGCTTTGAAAAAAAGTCAACTGTAATATTTTCAACCTGGAGCTTTTTTTTGTTTTCTATTTTCAATTCCGACATTTGTGCTCAAACGAAATCCAAGTCAACGACAGTTGGCGGAGGAGACACAAATTTCCTTCACTAGTTTATATTATCTCATCTGATGGAGTTAATTAGAGGGCACCGATTGAGTCATGTGATTGGATTCATGGGTTTATTCTACCATTTTCGCACCATATCAGAGCTTTGAAAAAAGTCAACTGTTATCATTTCAATCTGGACCTTATTTTTTATTGTTTTTGCTATTTCAATTCCGACGTTTGTGCCCAAGCTAAATCCAAGTCAACGACAGTGGGTGGAGGAGACCGAATCTCCTTCACTAGTTTGTATTGCACAGATTTTTTCGAATTATGGCTGAATTTCTCAATGAAATTGTTGAGCTCCATGAACTGTCCATGTCTTCATAGAGGAATATGATTACGCTTGTATATTTTTTCATGTAGGTGAGGATCCTGTTGAAAAGTCAACCACCGGCGGCATGCGATCTCGATGGATCCAATTCGCCTGGTTTTCTCTGGAAAATCTTGATCTTTTCTTTTTTTCCCAAAAAAATGTTTTTTTTCTTTGCCGGAATTTCCGGCATTCTTTTAATTTATAAATTTTGCGGCCTAATATTGCAGGAAAATTCTGGAATCTCTCTCTCTCTCTCTCTCTCTCTCTCTCTCTCTAGCATGTGGCACGGGCATTGCAAGGAGGGATATGAGCTTACCCTTTACAGGTTCTCTTGCTACCTCTCTCTAGCATAATCCTCAAAGTCAAACCCAAATATAGAAATGCAAGTTGAAAAATTTAGCTATGTAGGAGGATAGAGAGAGATATATATATATATATATATATATATATATATATATAGCATATGACCTATCTCATGCTTTCCACGTTCTTATGCTACCTACATCTTGCGCCACATCTCTCTCTCTCTCTCTCTCTCTCTCTCTCTCTCTCTCTCTCCCTCTCTCTCTACACAGCTCTCTTGTAGCAAAGCCACATTTAACAGTACTATAAAAGAAATCGCTCCTCATACTGCGGAGGCAGGAGATCTACTTCGACCAGAGGCCCTGCTCCTCCATGGACGCGGAGGAAGCCTCTGAAACCCGTCAGAGAATCTTCGCCGGCGAACCGGCGCCGCCGCCGCCCCATGAGGAAGGCCGAGCGGCGGGGACGACCTCTCGGCGAACCCTACGAGCTCCTCCTCCACGCCCTCAACCGGGCCGCTGCATCGTCTTCCTCCTCCCTCCTCCGGCGAGCCCACGCCCTGATTCTCACCACCGGCCTCTGGAAGAAGCCCGTTCTCGCCTGCAAGCTCATCTCCTCCTACGGCCGCCTCCTGAATCTCCACCATGCCCGCAGATCCTTCGAGCTCATGCCCGCAACGAGCACCAGGGCCTTCAACTGCGTCCTCAAAGCTCACGTCGATGGCGGGCAGCTCCGATCAGCGCTCGATCTCTACTCTCTCTCTCTTCCGCCCACCTCTGCGGAGATCTTCCATGACCCCATGACCTTCAGCGTGCTCCTCAGAGGCTGCTCCGATCTGGGTTGGGCCAGATCGGGGCTTCTCCTCCATGCCCACCTCCTGGTTGCTGGATCGGAGCCAGACCTCCACCTCGCCACCGATCTCGTCCGTTTCTACCTGAGATTCGGTGATCCAGATCATGCACAGAAGGTGTTCGCTCGAATGCCTCATAGAGACCTGGTTCTTTGGACGACAATGGTGGATGGGTTCTTGAGGAATGGAGACCATGGAGAGGCCATGAGGCTCTTCTCCGAGATGAGAGCTTCGGGCCTGCAGGTCAGCGCCGCCGCGTGGAACGCCCTCGTCGCCGGATTCGCCCGCGGCGGCATGGCGGCGCAGGCCCTCCGCCAGTTCCGCCTCATGCAGGCCGCCGGCGTGTCCCCCGACGGCGCCACCATCTGCACCATCTTGCCGCTGCTGTCGAGGTCGGCGGCGCTGAGCTCTGGTGCGGCGGCGCATTGCTTCGCCCTCAGGAGGGCTCTTGAAGGGGAACTCTTCGTCGCCACCGCGCTGGTGGACATGTACGGCAAGTGCGGGAAGCTCCGCCATGCCCGTCGCCTGTTCGAGCTCGCCGGGGACAAGGACGCCGCCCTGTGGAACGCGGTGATCCTCGCCCACGGCGCCCACGGCGACGCCGAGGAGGCCCTCCGCCTGCTCCGCCGCATGGAGGCTTCCGGCGAGAAGCCCAACGGGATCACCCTCACCGCCGCCCTCTCCGCCTGCAACCACGCCGGAATGGTGGACGAAGCCCGCAGAATCTTCCACTCCATGGCCGAAGACCACGGGCTCCTCCCCTCCGACGAGCACTTCTCCTGCATGGTGGACCTCCTGGGCAGAGCAGGCCGCCTACAGGAGGCCTTCTTCCTCGCAGCCGGCACTCCGGCGCCGCCGTCGCAACAAGTCCGGGGAGCCCTCCTCGCCGCCTGCCGGACCCACCTCCCCGAAGCAGTCCCCGCCCAGCTCGATCTCGCCGGCGGCGCCGCCGGTGTGATGCTGTCGAACATCTACGCAGAGTCGGGAAGGTGGGAGGAGGTGGCTAGGGTTCGAACTCTAATGAGGGACGCGAGATCGAGGAAGACGACTGCTCTCAGCTGGATCGAGGTCGGCGGCGCCGTCCATGCCTTCAAAGTGTTCGACGATTTGCACCCGCAGATGGAGCAGATTCACGCAATTCTCAGGGACCTGGAAGCCGTTGTTTGTCTGGAGGACGAAGGTGGCTCATGATGGGCCCATTAATCATCATGTTGGCCCATTAATAATGATGATGGGCCTTTATAAAATGGGGGCCCGAAATTAATATGGGCCTCACATGGAGAAATATAAATGGGCCTTCGAATCAGGCGCATAAAGGAATTAGGCCAAACAATTATCTTTGTTTACTGGGCCGATATAATCATGCCCGGAAGTTTAGATGGGCCTCCAGCCGTCGGTTTTGAGGACCAAGGTGGCTGTTGATGGGCTCACCGCCGCTGATTATCCGGAGGCCCATTCATTATCATTATTTGGGCCTAATGATCATTGTACGAAGGGATATTAATGGGCCTGATCATGACCCACTAATTATACCTCTGTGCAGAGAAACGTTAATGGGCCTACGAATCGGAACCAGGGTAGTTGCTGAGGTACCCACCACCGCTAATTGTCCAGCGGCCCATTTTAAATATGCTGATTGGCCCATTTTTATGATGTTTACTGGGCCCCTAATGATTGGCCCACTGATTATCCCTCTTCGCAGAGAAATGTTAATGGGCCTTCGAATCAGGCACATAGATGAAATGGGCCGATAAACCCCCTCTTTAATGGGTCGAAAAATCAAACCCGGAAGTTAAGATGGCCCATTCAGCGCTAATTGTCCGGATGGCCCATTTATGACGATTATTGGGCCATAATAAATATGGCCCACTTATTATGCCGCATTCGGGAGAGACGTTCAAATCTACCAAAAGCAGCTAGAACGTGGGCGTTAAAGGGCCTAAATGGGCCCTCCATTTATGGGCCTTACCGTGGGCTTATCCGAGTGGCGTTCGTGTCGGCAGCACGTTTCCGCTGCCACGTGGCGTGAGCTCTGTTGACATGACTCGTGCCGAAGGTTCTGACGGCGGCCACTTGCGTAAGTGGCTTTGCGGCGGTGAGTCCGACCAAAAATCTGATATCCCGCGGGCGCTGGTCCGCTGGAAAGGTCGCAGTTTGCCTCCACGCTCCGTGGAAGGGTAGATGAGTGGGGCCCACTTTATCCCGGAAAAAAATCGGGGACTCCGCGTAGAGCAGTTCACGCGGCGTGGTCGGTCCACCTGTCCCGTGCGGGCCCATTTCCAATCCAATCAGACGCTGACACGTCTTCGGCAACGTCCCGGCGATCGTCAGCCCTGTATTCTACCGCGGGAAAACCTTTTTTCTGTTTATTTATGGCAAAATTATACCAAAAATGTGGTGGTCAATCAGGGTAAAAAAGTGGTGCCGACGTGGTGAATGCGGGGCCCACCGTTGACCTGAGATATTAAATGCACGAGGTGGGGAGGAACCGCGTTTCACCGCGTCGTCTTCATCGCCGCCGCCGCCGCCGCGTTGCCTCGGGCTTCCTCTTCAAAAGGCGGTGATCCTCAGAGGTCGCCTCCTCATCATCACCGCCGCCTGCAGCTACCTGGAGATCCTCGAGAAAGCGAAGCGCAGAGGGAGTTGCAGAGGCGGGGGATTGGGTCTCCGGCTAGGGTTTCGGATTTGTCGCTCTGGTTTCTGCGGACTTTTGGGGAATTCGAGCTCGTCGGAGACAGAATGGTCGCCCTAGTTGCTCGCCAGGGGAGGGAGTTGCAGAGATACAACAAGCAAGGCCAACGCCTCGTCGTCGGGTGAGCTCTCTCTCTCTCTCTCTCTCTCTCTCTCTCTCTCTCTCTCTCTCTCTCTCTCTCTCTCTCTCTCTCTCTCTCTCTCTCTCTCTCTCTCGCTCGCTCCGACGATCGATCGGTCGATCTCCATCGCCGCGATTGCTGAACGATCTCCCCTTGCAACAGATGCATCCCGTACAGAATGAAGGTGAAAAAATTTCGCGGGGACAAGATCGCCCAGGCGATGCAGGTCCTCATCATCAGCTCCCAGAAGGGCCACGATATCATGTTCCCCAAGGTAGGCGAGGCCTCTTCAACCCTACGCATCTCCCCTCCGTCTTCCTCTTCCTCTCTCCGACGCATAGATTTCAGCATCCGAAACCCTAAAAATTCCATGGTCGTCTCGCAGGGAGGATGGGAGAGCGACGAAACCATCGAAATGGCCGCCTGCCGGGAGGCCGAGGAGGAAGCCGGCGTGATAGGACACATCGAGGTCGGTTCTCCCCCTCACTCCAATCATCCATCCGCCATTGTTTGCCCTAAAATCATTCCCCAACTCGGATCATATCAGAGCTCCAGATAGGGCGCAATTCGACCCCATGTGTATCCATCTTCCTCCCCAAATCGTCGGAGATCTCACGGGAGCTTGAAAATTTCTTGCAGAAAGAGCTCGGCGAGTGGACCTTCGAGAGTAAGACCAAGGACTACTGCAAAAAGGGGTACATGTTCCCCATGAGGGTGACGGAGGAGCTCCCCACCTGGCCGGAGAGAAGCCGCCGCCAGCGGCGGTGGGTCTCGGTGGCGGAGGTGAAGACGACATGCAAGCAGCAGTGGATGAAGGACGCCCTGGACAGGCTGGTGGAGCGGCTCTCAGCTTAACCTTCTAGGCGGAGCCGGCGAGGGATGCCATTGAGGAAAGCTATTGCTCCCCCTGCAGACGCAGACGATCGGAGGACTAGAGCTCGGCAGATCGAGCGTTGACGAACGGGAGAGGGCGATCAAATGGGCAATTCGCCCATGTTCTTGCTGATATTCTCAGTTCATTCATTCATTCATTCTTCAAATCACGCGTCTTCGCTGGCGCTGGCTTCTTGTTCATGTTGGGTCTGATCTATGAACCCTAATCCGAGCTGGTCAACGGGTTGGACTGGCCGATCTGAACAGCCCTACATCATTCCAATCCTTGTAGATAATGTTAGTGGGTCAGTAAGCTCGAGTATATCATCTCTAATTGACCTTTCTCAAATATAAAAAAAAACCCTCTAAAATATGTTCTAACTAGCCAATGAGAGATGATCCTAGTCATCTAAATAACATCATGAAAATCCATAACTTCTTCACCAAGAAGAGGATAAAACCTAAACCTAAACATGCAGCCATGGTTGATGAAGAACCGTCTAAGTCGGTTTATTATTATTATTATTGTTATTATTGTTATTATTATTATTTCATTGCATGTGTTAAGCTAGTTGCACCACCCACCATTACTGAGCTGATTATTACTAATTAGCCCAAAATGGGTCTATTATCACACTAACTAGGGATCCATGTATGTGGATCTTAGTGTAATTAATCCATTTGAGGGGAAGGCTGAGAATAATAATTTTTAACAAGAAAAGTCAAATTAGTATGATAAAAAATAGGCATATTCATCTCCTCCCCAATCTTTATCCACATTGTTGACTTCCGGTTGCTCTTCTCACACTTCTCGTGAAAAACATTTCGATTACCAATCGAATTCGGATTGACCACAAGGGATCCCCGCCCCACACTCAAGTTTAACTTTACACCAAAGTCAACACCCTTAGATCTTATTCACTAATTAGGACGTACTAGGTGCGGTAGAAATTTTTAATCCCACATCAATTTTTTTTCAAAAATGAACACCTCGGAACTCTTATAAATCCTTCTAGACGGTCCCCGATTTTCAAACACCAAAATTTAAGGGCTATTCAGTAATTACATAATATGGGAAGGTATTTCTGAAAAAATGGACCTCCCCAGAGGGATTATCTCCAGAAGGTTCTTCTTGCAGGCCCGTATTTATCCGAAGCTATTCTTCTAGAAAATGGTCCCTATTTATCAACCACCAAGATTTAAGGGTTATTAAATAATTATACTAAAATAGGAGAGTATCTATGAAAAAAGGCCCCTCCCCCGTGGCATTATCTAGCTACTCTCTCTAGAAGTTTCTCCTTTCTCTCTCTAGAATCATCCATGGGAAGGTTTATCTAGTTAAGCGCCCGCTTCCTCTCTCGTCGCCGGCGCGGGGGAGCAGGAGGAAGAGGAAGGTGATGGCGGAGGAGTTCTTCGGCGGCCCTCTGCGGCGGCTTTTCTGGGGCCCCGCCGCCGTGCTCGGCGAGTGGCGCGCTGGAGCGGCGGGGGAGATGGACTGGATCGAGACTCCCTCCGCTCACATCTTCAAGATCAACGCCCCAGGTACGCCCTCCTCCATCGCCGCCCCTCCTAGAGAGAGAGAGGGCCACAGTTAGGATTTGGGTTAGGGCTGAGTGGTTCTGGCGTCTGTTCTTAGGTTTTGGGAGGGAGGAGGTGAAGGTCCAGTTGGAGGAGGGGAGCGTGATCCATGTCCGCGGGGAGGCCAAGGAGGAGCCGATCTCGAAGGAGGCGATATGGCGGCTGGCGGAGAGAGGGAAGGGGGACTTCTCCCGGCGGTTCTCGCTGCCGGAGGACGCCAAGCCCGACCAGATCAAAGCTCAGGTGGAGAACGGCGTGCTGACAGTGGTCGTCCCCCGGGAGGTCGCCCCCCCCAGGCCCAAGTCCCGCTCCATCGCCGTCTCTAGCAAGCTCTGAATACACCGGAGAAGGAACTGAAACAGTAACCCTAAATGACATATATCCCCACTCTTCTTACATGCTCTCGTTGGATCCTGCCAGTTGATCGTAGCAAGCATCATCTCTGGCCAATTCCGATCGATCCTGGACTCTCTGCCGCCCATGTCTGAATAAATTGGGATCCAATAGAGCAGGAACGTAAATACAACAGTGGACAAGGAAGATCTCGTCCTCCTGGATTTATCCATCCGGATGTTCGTGTTTGATCCTGCGACTGACCATATTAACTAGAATCTTTGAGTAATTTCTCCCCGACAATCTTTGCTGATATATGTTCTAAATTAGATACATCGGAATGAGATAGGGCATGAACTTACGCATTAAGAGCATAGATCTACTGCTACTCTTGGATTTCTCCATCCGGGTGTTCATCCTGATCCTGCCGCTGACCAGATTGAGTACAATCTTTTTGATTTATTTCTCCTCAAGTTTCTTAGCTTGCAATTGTCATGAATGCCGGAATCCGTCCGGCGCGGAGGCCCATCTCTGAATTATCCAGATTTGAATGAGATGGAGCGGGAAATTACGTGATCAAAGTAAACAAGATCTACTACAACTCTTCGATTTCTCCTTCTGCTGTGATCATATTGATCATATCAAGTTGAATCTGAGTGATCGATCTCTCTTGCAGATTCTCAGCTCGCCACTCTGATGAATGGTGTAATCTCTGTGCATCTCTGCTATCCATATGACCTCATGGGGGCGGGCCGGGCTTTCGGGTCGGAACCAGCGTGCGCGGGCTTCTCAAAGCTCGAACCCGGCCCGAACAGAGGCCCCAGCTGGATTAGAGGATGTCGGTAGAGTGGGCTTCGGGCCTGACGTTAAAAACCCATAGCCCGGCCCGAATGCCCTATTAAATCCGGACACGGATCCTAGAGAGAGAATGAGAGAGGAGGCGCTTTACAATATCTATTATTTAAAAATAAAATAACATAATATAAGAAAATTTCAAGGTTAGTGATGACAAGAATATTGTCTACGTTTCTTTATCATATTACATTAAACAGCATATATTTTTACATATGATTCTAATGTTTGTCTCACTAGGTTAGTGGGGATGTATGCCCATTAAATATAGCCCAATCTAGCTCTCTCTCTCTCTCTCTCTATCTCTATCTGGATATTAATTCGCAGGTATACTTCTAATTTCCACAAATAAATTATTAATATATATATATTCATTTTAAAATGATTGTAACTAAATATTTTC
This sequence comes from Spirodela polyrhiza, assembly GCA_024713555.1. Taxonomy (NCBI): domain Eukaryota; kingdom Viridiplantae; phylum Streptophyta; class Magnoliopsida; order Alismatales; family Araceae; genus Spirodela; species Spirodela polyrhiza. The sequence goes on along the minus strand of CM046530.1, from coordinate 8,578,442 downwards.
CCATTAGCATGATGTCATCCAGACGCACGACCACTTAATTGGTTCATAAATTATTTATTTTTTTGTGCTTGCTATATTTTACCTATTGAGCAGCCAATAATACTCAATAACGGACCTCTCTCTCTCTCTCTCATCCAAAGCAGGTGCAATGTAGGAACATAAAAAGCCCATTTTTATTATTTTTTAATAAAAATTCCATGTAATCTGTGGCATTGTTTTTTGATCGATCGAGTAAAAATAATTATTCCAATACCTATTATAAATACATATATATATAATCACAAAAGGTCCAATTCCAAAGCTTATAAAATTATTTAATTTTATGCATTAAATTATGATTAGTATAAAAAAATATGAATAAATTAGTAGAGTTCTTCATCACCGATCTCCTGGGAGTAATAAAGTTGATCTTTTTAACAATAATATATTAAAAATTAATTAGTATCCTCCCAATAAGTATCCTCTACCCCTCTAAAAACTGTTCCGTTAAGGTTGGGGCTGGTTCGGCCGGAGGAAGGACGGATAGACGGTGGGATCGGAGCTCGTGGATCCTGATCGGAGGCCCCCTGCAGATCTGCTCCCCGGAGGAGGGAAGCGTGTCCAGACTGATTCCATGTCTGGCGCGGAGCAGGAGGAGGTTCCAGTCTTCATCTGAGGAGGAACGACCGTCGAGGTCTCGGCCTGGTTGCCGCCGGTGAGGCTTCTCTCGGGGCGTCGGTCTGTTCTCTCCATCTTCTTTCTCGTCCCGCCGGGCGTTTCGATTTGTGTTGTTATCTTGATGTGTCGTGCTCCCCTGCGGCCGTTGATTTCGTTTTCGGTGGCTTTTGAATGGGGCATCTGTAAAACGTTCTTCGCCTGATTTTCGTTTTCGAGCCCCGGGATCCGGGGCGCTGGCCGGCTCTGGTGAGATGTGGATAGAATTTTGTGAATCCTCCGTTTTGGAATTGGGGCGGGGGCGTGGGATCGTGCGAATTGATGTGTTTCTGACGACGGCTTGTTAGGCGAGGATCCCGGTTGTTCTTAGAGATGGAGATTTGTCCTTGACATTTGTATTTTCTGTCGTAAGTATAGATAGGTGGTCGGGGCAATAGAAATGGCGGAAGGTTTAGGGAGACCGGGACACGTTTTAAGGAGAAGATAGGGGGAATGAAAGACACGCTGACGTTACGGCATTGGGATCGTGGGATCCATGGTGACTGACAAAGTCTTTCTAATTCCGCTTTCATTGAATGTTGATTGCTTTGCTGGAGTTTCTAACTCCTGAAGATCAAAATTTTCAGCTATTTGCCCTCTTTCCCCATTTGTTCCTCCGCAAGATAATATTTGAATTTTTTACTTTTTGTCTTTATTTTTTTCTAATTTGGTGCATTATCAAAAAAAATTATTGGCAGAAACATGTTATTCTGAATTTGTGACCTTCATTATTTGTGTAGTGGGATTCTCCCGCTTCTGATTCGGTGCGTATTCCCCTAGATCGGACATAAGATGGACTCAGTACAAAGTGAACCGTCGTCTTCACCACCCCCTACCACAACGGAGATTCCTCAGTCTGCTTCCACTGGAAAAGACGGATCTTCAGGGGATACATCTTCCATCCTCTCTGCTTCTGGCCTATCTTCATGGACCAGGAACCTACGAATTTCGTCTTCAAGCCAGGAAGATTCACAGCAAGGGAATAGTGTAAAGTCAACTCTTGCACGTTTCACCAGCGGATTTAACTTGCGTTCATCTCCAAAATCTCCTGTCACTGATGAAAGTTCTGAAGGCCAGGGTGCCTCAACCACTGTACAATCTGGTGTTTTTGGTTCACTTACAAAAGGAATAGTAGACTCTTCAAAGAGTGCTGTGAAAGCTGTGCAAGTTAAGGCTCGTCATATGGTATCCCAGAACAAAAGGAGATACCAGGTGATCTTCTCTTATTTATTTGATTTTCAATTCTAGTCCCCCGTTCGTTTCTCTAGAATAACAATAGATAATTTTTTATGACCTTTCACATTTCCTAAGTATTAGTTCAGAATGATGGATGCGGAAAAATATATTTTGGTATGAAACATCCGGAGAGAGCTATAAACTGGAGGATATGTAGGAACTGACTTTTAATTTTTTCTTGGTTTCTAAGTGGTATCTCAGATCAAAGTCGAAGTACTGGTATTTTTTTTATTAGTTATTGGAAAAGGTATCTTAATGACTGAGACAAACACATCTAGAGAACTGTACAAAAAATCGTAGCTCGTTGCACAGGGATCAGTTTGACTTCCTCTTTTGCAGCTGAATGTCTGATTTGTCTTTCCAATTCTGACCTGTTGTAAATTTTGTGACAAGTTGTAGTTTATCTTAATGAATCATGGGTTTCAATTATTGACACTGTTATAGTTTCTTAGAAGGCATGCTCAATATCTCACTGAAAAAACGGATGCGACTGCTTTTGGATATCTCTTAGACGATTCAGGTCGAATTCACAATCCCTTCCTATCATGAAAAATAAAATGAAAAGCTTTTCTAGATATATTGAAATAAATAATCCGTATTTTTTAATTAATGATCGTGAGCTGTTGTTGAATGCCAAATAGTCTTGCCAATGAACAAACTATTCATTTAGGGTTGGTTGATCAGCGTTGCAAAAAAATTGGACAGGAATTCCTTATTTTGGGAATGATATTGCCTATATATTTTGCTGATTATGATGCTGCATTAGGATTATCTACGTGCATCAGGATCGGTATTATTCCAAGCATTCATCTGATCACAACTAGGATAATTTTGCCAAATCTCCAGAGAGAGAACATCATACGAATAGGGGTACCAAAGTTTCTCCTTCCTACCCACAATGTGTGCACATTGCAGATGTTATTTGTAAAAAGTAGCCTGCCAACAATAGGTATAGAATCTCCTACTTTTAAGCCTCCACTTCAGGGCCTTTTGTTGTGGATAGAGACAGGGGTTTCCATATCTGATGTGTGCTGCCGACGTTTGAGATAATGCACACATTGCACACATTGATTTCATTGATAACTTTCCTGTGTTCCCCTTCCATTGCCATCTATTTTCTTCTGGCTTACCTTGTTGCAAGTGGGCTCATAAGACCTTCAAGTTATTGAATCTCATTAGTTCTGAGCTTCCTCATGACCTTCACTCGTTTTGTTTCATGATCAAAAACCTATGTAATGTGTAAAGACCTCATAGAAAGATGACAAGAATGGACATAACAGATAACAGTATAGAGGGAACAATGATATTGGGACCGCACTCACGAGGCAACAGCTGCTCGAGAGGAAGGAGTATTGAAAGAGGGAAATGGAAGAGAGAGAGAGAGAGAGAGAGAGAGAGAGAGAGAGAGAGAGAGGTGGTAACCCTAACGCGGGGCTTATAGGTGCCCCCCCCCCAAAAAAAAAAAACCGTAGACCCCATTTTTATATGTAGCACATGGTTTAGTCTGCTAAGTGGGCTGGGCCTTGGTCTTCCTACGAGAGTACATTAGGCCCAGTGGCCTAACATAATGATACTAAGGTATTGTATTGATCAGAATATATGCTGGAACCAGTTCTAGGCGCAATGTCTATGCCCATTCCTTGGATAAATCTCCAAACCCACTGTTAGCGCACCCTGGCTTGCAGAATACCTGTCCATACCTTCGAGGCATGTCTATGCTCGGAGGTTTCCAAATTGCAACTCAGTTCTTAACTTATTGAAGTATACGTAAATTTATCGCCTATTTACTAGAATTAATAATTTTCTTGTCTACATTATAGCCACATATCATGTTTAATTCATGACCCAACAAACTAAGGCAAAGTTCAGGTTGTTAGTTAATATATTGTACTTGCTTTCTGTTGCTCAATACAACGATCAATTGGAGAGCAATGATGGGAGTATGTTAAAAGGATTGCATTCATTGATTGAATGCCATTAATGCATTCTACAATTTGACAGCCATAAAGGATTTAAAATTTCAAAAAATGAATGTAAAAAAAATATTTTTTACGTTTATTGTAATTTTCACCATTCCCAGTTGGAATATATTGCTGTCTTTCCTTGCGACGGTTACCTTATGAACCATAGGTGTTGCATTCAGACTAGCCTTGGAGTCAAATGGAGTATGGGTCTACTAACCCAAGTGCTGGCTAGATAATCCTAAACACCCTTAAAAATAGACAATCAATCAGTAAATTGCAGGAGGAAGCTTTTACATAATGTCACAATATTGGGTATGCCACAATGCCATCCTTATGGATATTGACTTAGTTTTTCTCCCTCCCTTCCTTACCACCATCACAGGAAGGTGGATTCGACTTGGACATGACATACATCACAGAGAATATCATTGCCATGGGGTTCCCTGCTGGTGATATGAGCTCTGGCTTTTTTGGATACGTTGAGGTGACAAATACTGTATTATTCCACTGCCCGATGAATGAATTATCCATTTTTTATTTATTAATGTTAATGGATGATGTCAGGGCTTCTATCGAAACCATATGGAAGAAGTAATCAGGTTTTTTGAAAGTCACCACAAGGTATTTCCTATTCTTTACATACATGTTCTCTCTGTAACGAGAACTATATTTGTCTTCCTTATTTCTTTTAGAGAAAGATTTTCCATAAATTCAATACATGTTCATCTGGAAAGTTTTTATCATCTTTTTTTTTAGTTGTGGTTTCTTTTAAATAGGTTAGGTTTGTGATTTGCATAATGATTGTTAGCTGATTTTTCGAAATATGTTATTAAAGCAGCTTGATCCTGTATCCTTTTTTTTTTTGAATTATCTGTGCTGAAGTTGCAACTGAGTTTGGTTAGAGAAGACACATCAAGGATGAAAGGTTCAGTTCTTTAGAAGATTTTGATGGATCGTGTAAAAAGTATTTTCTCAAATTGAGATTCAGAAGCTCTGTAGTTTGTCCTAGTTTGTTACGGATGACATGCTCCTGTGTTAGAGTATAGGCCTTTGATTGTTTATACGTATGAACTTGCATGGACATTTATTTTTGTTTGAGGATTTTGCTCTCCAATATAATAATCAAGCATAGATTTGCTTTGAAGGTTTTTTAACTTCCAATTACGTTTTAATTATGTATGGTGGATGATCAATTCTGGAAATTTTTATCTTAGGTACGGCCTTACTGTTTTCTATCCTTTTTTCTCGACTTTTCGTTTATGAGTTTTTTTACATCTTTTCATGAAATAAAGGTGATGGAGCTGGGATTGCTACCATAATACCTCAGGATTGACAAAAATTTAAAATTCCTTCCCTAAACCTTGGGTTGCTGAGGAAATATCTTATTGGGTTCTCTAAAGTAATCATTATATCCTCAGGGAAAATACAAGGTGTACAATCTATGCTCGGAAAGGTTGTATGACGCATCATTATTGGAGGGAAAGGTATGGTGCTACTTCTCGGCCTCTGAAATCTGTTCTCGTTGTTTATATCTGCCCTTTGACATTTTCTCGTTCATTGATTCTGAAGAAACATGAAAACACTGGCTCCTTCAAAATTTTGCATTGGGCATTGCCTTTTATGACACAGTCCTCTCGTTTAAGAAAGATTAAAGGGCAGTTGGTTCAACTTTCCCCTCCAACAAATACATATCAAGTTATTATTGAGTGACTTAGGTTCATCATCTATGGAATGGAGAGATTTACAAACGCGTGAATTGTACTCATAGCTCTGTTTATAGTTCAGGAACCTAATGTGAACGAATGCAGAAAGCAGATATCAGGAACCCGATATGTATAGTGTCTCACACTCTGATCTCATATTTTTTAAGTGCATGTAGTGATGTATACCAAAGTATTACCATGTGAAAGAGTAGCGTCAGACCAGGTGATTGAGCAATTTAAGTTGACTTTTTTTGGCTGAAGTGGCTTGTACTTTTAACTCTTTTCTTGTTTCTTGGGTCGAATTATTTTTCACGGCTGTATGCTGCAACGCTTGATGGAAGATCTTTTTAAAATTTTTAAATTTTTTGTACGATCTATACCTTACTCTACAATCGAATTAATAGTTGCCATCTAACTTACCCATGCTGGAAGTTTTGTCGTTGAAGTTGTGATAGTCAACAACATTTCGTGACTTCTGTAATTTCGTGATTGGAAAAAGCATTGGTGGATAACAAGGTGGAGAGTGGGTCTCAATATATTTGAAATCTTTTTGGGATGTTTGATGCTTGTCAACCTCAAATAATAGCATTACATTATGGTTGGTCAACTGGCCATGCTAGATTCTTTTTTTTTAATTTACTGCGCACTATGAATGCACTTAATATTTAAAAGTGGAGGCGATGTCGAAGCATGTCTTCGGTACGGTCTCAGAAGCCCTTTTTACAATGTCTGCATACGCACCATGTTGTTAAGATAATGATGGAACCCTCCAATCCTCTCAAAATGAGGGATCACTTCTTCCTCATTAGAGAAGGCCTTGGTTCACTAACTCTCTCTATCAGCTAAATAACTATTTTATTTAAATATCTGACTCTTTTTTCTCATTCCGAGTTGTTCAAAAAGGGCGAAAGTGTAATAAGCCGCTATACTTTGCATTTCCATTGTCTATGGCGACATGCCCATAGAGTCTCTACTATTCCTAGGTAGATACTGTGGTAGATTGTTGATAGATGCCAAATATTTTCTTGGTTTCACGTCATTTAATCTAGTTCATCAAGGCTCCTGTGACAAGAATCTCTGTTTGAATCTTTATATTTATTTTTCTCATGATACTGCAGAATTTTCTCTTCATATATATATATATATATATATATATATATATATATATATATAAAGCTAAAGATGAGGGCAAGATCATTGACAAAGAGATTGAAAAAATATTCTTCTCATTATTTTTGATTGGTGCACATGTAAATGGTTCTTAGCCCCTTGTTACCTCAAATATACAGGTGGCCTGCTTCCCATTTGATGATCATAATTGCCCCCCGCTGCAACTTGTGATATCATTTTGTCAAAGTGCGTACTCATGGCTGAAGCAGGACATCGAGAATGTCGTTGTTGTTCACTGCAAAGCCGGAATGGCCAGGACGGGGCTGATGATCTCTAGCCTTCTTCTGTACTTGAAGGTGGGAAGCCATGGTCGATGAATCGATTCGTCGGCCGCCATGGCCTGCATCTGTTCTTGAGGTTTTAGGGGTTGCTCTTCATCTTTTTTTTTTTTTTTTTAATGCAGTTCTTCCCAACTGCCGAGGAGTCCATGGATTACTACAACCAGAAGAGATGCTTGGATGCGAAAGGCCTTGTTCTTCCAAGTCAGATTGTCAGTCCACCTCTTGCTCTGATCCTGTTTTTATCTAGAAGGAGCCGCCATTTATAGAAACGTTGACCTACTCTGCTTCTGGTGCTTGCAGAGGTATGTCAAATACTTTGAGCGCACTCTGACGTATTTCAATGGGGAAAATCCACCTGGCCGCAGGTACCTTCATCATATCCTACTAAATATGTTGCAATCCAATCTGTTCTTCCCCAATCCAGCTTCAATTTTTCCTGTCTGACATGATTTTTTTTCTGTCCAGATGCATGCTGAGGGGTTTTCGCCTTCATAGATGCCCTTACTGGGTCAGGCCTTCAATTACCGTTTCCGATCACAATGGTATGCTTTTGGTCTTTTTTGCGTTGACTTTGATCACCTGCGAACTCTACTTTTGACCAGGACGTTGACTTTTATCAGTCGTCCTCGGTGACATATGTGAGCCGTTTTTTTTTTTTTCAGGGGTTCTGTTCTCGACGAAGAAGCATCCCAGGACAAAGGACCTGATAGTATGCCTCTCTCGCTGTTCTTTATTTCTATTTTTGGGCTTTTTTTTATACAGTATTGACCAGCATATTTCATGTGCTCTCCCCCTCTCTGACAACTGGAAGCCAATGAATTTGATTCGATCATCATCACAGGGGTCGTAGATATCTGAACACTACTTCTTTACCCGGAGTGGAAACTGTGATCTGGGTTGACTTTTCCTGGCATGGAAAATCAGGAGAGTTTTGTGAATATGCGAATTAGGCGGAACTTTTTCTTAGAAATTTCCAACTTAGTTCAAGAACAAAATATCTCTCAGTGATGATCCGTGGTTATCCATCCCTCTGATTGACCTTCTATTTTTATCTAGTGAGTTCGTTGACTAAAATCCGGGTGTTGTTTTAATATTGATCTTCTGTTATTCTCTAGGGAGGCCGTTGACTAAAATCCGGGTTTTTTTAAATTAAGCTTCCCCTGTAGATTATTTCTGCTATAAAGTTCTTACATGGTGACTCTTATGCTTCTTAGCCTGAAGACTTCTGGTTCAGTGCTCCGAAGAAAGGGGTCATGGTCTTCGCCTTGCCAGGGGAACCTGGTCTGACTGAGCTCAGGGGCGACTTCAAGATCCATTTCCATGATCGGCAAGGAGACTTTTACTGGTGCGTTGACTCCCTCACCCCATCATCGCCGATGAACTTTTTATTCATGGTATACAATATAATATAATACAAAATATTATAATATATTTTCATAAATATCCGCATTTTTTATTTATTTGGAGCTATTTTTGGGAATCATGCGCCCGTTGACCAACTACTGCCTGTGGTTTTGCTCTTCAGCTGGTTGAACACGACGATGACCGAAAACAGGAAGATCTTGACCACCGCTGACCTCGATGGATTCGACAAGGTGGACGATCTCTATTCGGATTATTTAATTTCCCCCTGCAATCTCTACGGCTTATTAATCCCCCCTGGATTCATTTTTTTTGTTTTCTAACCTCAATCTTCATCCAAAATTTCCATGTAGCGGAAACTTCCGTCTCCGGGGTTCCTAGTGGAGGTTGTGCTCGTAGACTATGATGGCTCGAACCCCTCCCGGCCTGCCAGCGGTGCTGCCAAGGAGGGTGGCGTTGACTCTGCCTCCGCCACCGCCGCCGCCGCCGCTGCCTCTGCTGCCAGAGATCAGAAGCCAGCGGCAGTGGGTAAATCAGGCGGCGACTCTGCCAGCAATGACAAGGATGACGTCTTCTCCGACAGCGAAGGCGAAGAGTCCGGGTCCTCAAGGTCCCGGCATGCCCATGCGGCGGCCAATTCCGGGCTTCCGCCGCCGGAATCCAAGCCTCTGCGCCAGGAAGCTGAACAAGTTCCATCACAGAGCTCCGCCAAGGCCCCGGCGGGAGGTGAGGCCCCGAGGGCCGCCGGTGGGGAGCTGGGCGGCAGCGGCGGCAAGGCGGGGGATCTCTCAGAGCCCCCCCAATCGGGGTCAACAGGTGTGAGCGAGTTCAAGGCGATCGCCGCTGATGCCTCTGTGTTCTCCTTCGGCGATGAAGATGACTATGAGAGTGAGTGAAGATGGCGGCGGCGCCGCCGCCGTGGAGTGGCGGCGCAAGGTGATTACTTTGGACCATTTGCAGGATGAGTCTGGGGGAGGTGATGAATTGGGTTTACTCGTGACAGAGAACCCCCCCCCTTCTCTCTCTCTCTCTATCTCTCTCTCTCTCTCACTGTAAATCTGTTTGCTTGTGATTGGATTCTGTGGTGGCTTCCTGTACATATCTTCTCTCTCGAACGCGGCCTCTGATCGTTGGGATCGACGGTTGTGATTGATGGGCCGAGGTACGCTGAAGGGTCACCGAATCGGGGGTCGGGACGATGGGCCCCTGTGATTATTGTGATCGACGGTTGTGATCAAGTGGGTTGGACGGTTGCGACCGTCAAGATCAACCGTCCCCTAAGAGGGGGCCCACCAGGTCAACGGTATAAATCATTTGGAGCGGCCGATCAACTTGTGGTGGGACCCACAGTCCAGTCGGTTGCTCGAATTGCTCTTCGCCCGTCGAAGATTGTGATCGGACGGTGGAGAAAGGATCTATCTGACGTGGGATCCCTAGTTAGGGGTACTTATGACAGTTGACTGCTCTACGAATGGGGACCTTCTGCGAATAAATCCAAAACAGAGGGTATTATGTGGATATTTCGTCATCCTCCACCCCCCTTCTCCCAACGCTTTTGTCGCAGAGAGGGAAAGAAAGAGAGAGAAACAAGAGAGAGAGAGAGAGAGAGAGAGAGAGAGAGAGAGAGAGAGAAAGAGAGAAACAAGAGAGAGAAGAAAGAACGAGAGAGAGAGAGAGATGCTCCCCACAGAGGGCCAGGCTCGATTCCGGCGCTGGTGAGGTCGGAGGAGTCCGATTAGCGTCTCCATCGGTTGATCTCTGCGCGAGAAGGGCGATCGTCGTCGGGGGGGCATTTCCTCCGGCATTTTGGAAGTCGGCGCTTGCAAGGGAGGGCGAGGATGGAGGCAATGCAAGGGAAGATGGCGATGGAGGAGGAGAGGGCGAAGATGGAGCGCGCAGCGGACGAGTTGGAGCGGCGAAGCAGGTACCTGAGTGACCTCATCCAGCAGCAGAGGAGGAGCAGGGGGGACGGCAGGGCGGGGGAGGGGAAGGAGAGGATGGCCGCCGGAGGAGGTTGTGGTCGTGGTGAAGGAGCAGGGGCCGCCGGAGGAGAAGCAGCGGAAGAGGATCGTCGACGGCGGTCGCGCAGGGAGCGTCGATCCGAAGGAGCAGCAGCATCCGAGTAATATTCGAGTTAGGGCCGCCGATATGCCCCTGGAGCTGCAGAGGCGCGCTTTCCGGTGCGCGCGGCAGGTGCTTGGGACCATGCCCAAGCTTGACAGCAAGCGCCTCGCCCTCACCCTGAAGAAGGTAATGCCATTCGGCCCTACGCTTCTTCTCTGTCTTCCTTTGCCGGCGAGTTCCCATGATCAACCTTGTCCTTGCTTCCAATTGACCCGCTTCCTGTCGAATCTGGAAGAGAGAAGATCACTGGGAGCTGGTTTATGTTCGTGATCGTGTGTTCTCTGGCAAATTTTTTGAGGTCCTCCATCACTGGGAGCTGATTGCGTTGCCCATGAATCTCTGGAGACATCTGACCAGGAAAAAAAAAGAAGAGGAGAATTGAAGATTTTGATTTCCCCTCTTGGCTCATAGAAATTCTTAAAAAAAATTGCGCTTCATCAAAGTTTATCCCATTCCATGTCCTCTTCTTGGTATTTCTGCACCATTTCGCTTCCAAAAAATTCGTTCACTTCCATTAATTGTTCATCCCTCAAAAAAAAAAATTGTCCAAGGAAGAGGGCTGATGAACGCCATCAGATTCCATCTGCTCGTAGGATTGTCATTGTGCCTTTGTCTTCTCTATGGTTATTGCCTAATCGGGTATGTTCTTTAGAGCTAAGAAGGTTTGAAGTTGCCAGCAGATGTGGCCGGCTGTCATTAGAGTTGAAAAACAGGACCCGACTGCTGGAGAAGTATGATCGATGCAGAAAGATTGGGTTCCCATTTGGCCTTGGTGTAATCAAGAAACCACACATCTAACAGAAGGGATTTAATATATTTTCTAATATTCGTGGCTCCTTCGAAGACAATTTCTGGGTTGACCTCAGTGTGCGAATTAGTTGTGATGTTGCTTGCTATTCTCTGGGGTGAATTTACTTTTGATGTGTGCTTGATGAAGGCCATCTTCATTAATTTTTGTGCTTTTATTTGATGAGTGAGTCTCTTTCATGTTCTTTGGTTTTTTTTTTTTTTTTTAATTGTTACAGTTTAGATCAACCAACAGCGATTGAAGACATTTTATTACAGCATCCTAGAAACAGAAATTCGTGGGAAAATAATCTGAATCTCTTGGGTCCTCAGTTCATGCGCTCGCAATTAAAAATGCATTGAGATGATAAAGAGTGAACCTCATTCATGGAATGTTCTTTATCTCGAATTCTTGGATCGGATCATCAGAAAATTAGTACATTTTCCCGGTGAATAATTTTTATCATCCTTGGAACCTTCAGTTTCTTGGTTTCATGGGGCACATTCGCATACTATTTTCCCCCTCGGATTATTTTTTTAGTTTTCCTGAAGAAAGTGTCCCCAGATTATCAATTAAATGGAAAAGATTAGAACAGCGATATCATTCTTGATCATGTGCTGACCGGACACACTATCAGTTCATCTCCCTTTTTCATCTGGGCGCTCCAGAGAGATCTTCAGAGCAGATGAAAAAAGGCGCAGAAAAATGGTAATCTTGGGCAATTCTGGCCTGGTTTATCCACGAGATCGATGATGAAGGATGAATTATTCCCTAAATTATCTCATGGGCAACCTCATCTGATCCGACCCACCTCCGCTCAATCGATCAAGAACACTGAAAATCCTTTCGAGGGCCAGTCAACGCTCCCCCTCTCCGCCACCGATGATGTGATGGGTTCTGATGCCTGGCCTTGCCTCCTTGTTCCAGGAGTTTGACTCCACCTACGGACCCGCGTGGCACTGCATCGTGGGCACAAGCTTCGGCTCCTACGTCACTCACTCGCTCGGCGGCTTCCTCTACTTCTCCGTTGACAAGGTCCACATCCTTCTCTTCAGGACCGCCGTTGAGCCATTGGAAAAGTGACTGGGAGCACCCATCTGGATCCTCTGACTGCCCAATTTTTCAGGGGGTTTCTGTTTTCCTTGGATTTTCTTGGGTTGAAGAAATATTTGAGAATGCGGTGCAGAGGGAGGGGGGCTACCCCCAGCAATTTTCTGTAATTATACTGGAATCGCCCTGTGCTTGGTGCCGGCCCACCTTAGGGTTCCCCGAACCCACCCAAATTTGGAATCTTGGGGATGGCTTCATGTGCAGAATGAGCATCTTGATGGGTTTTATCTGCCCTAATTTGGAAACTGGGGGATGGGTTTATGTGCAGCTTGAGCAAGTTGATAGCTTTTATTCATCCCCCCACCGGATTTTCCTCTTTGTTCTTCTAATTGCCCTTCAAAGGGAGATGAACCACCCTTTCTTTCTCTAATAGCGTCATTATGATTATGATTATTATGATTATGATGATGATGATGATGATGATGATGATTATTATTATTATTATTATTATTATTATTATTATTATGACTGCTAGGAAAGAGTTGAATTGGTGAATGAGAATAACGTTGGCTTTCATGTTTGCTCTTCTGATTCCCAGAAGGAAAGATGAACCACTCTTTCTCTCTCTAATATCATCATCATCATCATCATCATCATTATTATTATTATTATTTTATTAACTACTACTAATAATATTATTATTATGATTAGTGTGAAATATTTGAATTGGTGAATGACAATAACAATGGTTTTCCTGTTTGCTCTTCCCAGAGTGGTGGGTTGATGCCACGTGGACCCACATAAAATAAATGAACCAGAAAAATATGAATTACATTTGAATGCGTTCTTTATAAGGGCACAGTCAGAATAATTATGTGAGAGAATATCGAGTTTATTTTATTTTTGATTTTTAGACTTTGACTTTTAAGAAGAACATCCGGGCGACTATCTCCAGAAGGCCGGTGATTTGAAAATTCATATTAACGAAGTATTATATATATGATTTTTTTTTCCTCTACAAATGGATCCCACCGGGGGATCGGAGTTCCGATTGACCTTTCTTCCTCGTGTTTATCCTCTCCGGCGACGGGAGGGCGATGGAGTGCTCTCCAAGCCAGCTTTGCGGCGACGGCAGCGTCTCTGCTCCCCCCTCCGGCGAGTCCTCCTTTGCCGCTGGGGAGCCCCACGGGGCGCTTTACCTGGTCTTGGGCTACCTCCGGTTGCGGGAGCTCTTCTGCGCGCAGCGAGCTTGCCGGAGTTTCAGGGACGCCGTCGCCGGCGACGGCCTTCTGTGGAGGGATGTTCGGGTGGAGCCACCTCTCAGCGGAAAGCTCACTGACGACGCCCTCCTTGAGGTCACCTCCCGGTCAGGTGGGCGGCTGAGGTCACTGACTCTGGTCGACTGCTGGCATGTCACCGACGCCGCCCTCCGACGGGTCGCCGACGAGAACCCTTCCATCGCCAAGGTATGCCGGAGCCCCATCTCTCTTCCTCTCGATAAAAACTAGATGTGATCTCGGTAAAAAAACCGTCAGGATAGAAATCGCTGCCCTACTTCCTCTTTCTCTCTCTCTCTCTCTCTCTCTCTCTCTCTCTCTCTATATATATATATATATATATATATATATATATATATCTCTCTATCTGTCTATGTCTCTCTTTCTATCTAAAATTCTCCATCTCCCTTTCTCCCTACCTATCTATGTGTCTATCAGCTGTCTACCTCTCCATCTATGTATCTATCTCGCTCTCTCTGTCTCTCTATCTATCTATTTATCTTGCTCTCTCCGTCTCTCTCTATCTATCTCTCTATCTACGTATCTATCAATTTCGCTCTCTCTCTCTCTCTCTCTCTCTCTCTCTCTCTCTCTCTCTCTCTCTCTCTGTCTATCTTTCTACCTACCTCTGTATCTATCTGTCTATGCCTCTCTATCTTTCTATCCAAAATTCTCTCTCTCTCTCTCTCACTCTCTATCTACCTACCAATCTATGTGCTGTCTCTCGATCTAGCTGTCTACTTCTCCATCTATCTATTTATCGATTTCGCTCTCTATCTACCTATCTATCTATCTATCTCGCTCTCTCTCTCCCTCTATCTACCTATGTATCTATCTCGCTCTCTCTCTCTCTCCCTCTATCTACCTATGTATCTATCTCGCTCTCTCTCTCTCTCTCTCTCTCTCTCTCTCTCTCTATCTATCTATCTATCTATCTACCTATGTATCTATCTCGCTCTCGCACTCTCTCTCTCTCTCTCTCTCTCTCTCTCTACCTATCTATCTCTCTATCTCTATCTGTCCATTTTTCTATCTTCCTAGAAAACTGCCGGAGATTGCTAGCCATCTGAGACAGTTTGATCTGGGTTTAGAGTATATCGAGCCTTCTAACGCGGGGTGGTCGCAGATCAACGTCCCCGGTTGCACTCGCCTGACGGCGGACGGAGTGGTGGGGGTGGTGAGGAGCCTCGCCGAGGAGGATAAGAAGGAAAATGAAGGGGAGAAGAGGAGCCTCCTGGTGCAAGTCGGAGTCAACGGGATCCCTCACCTGGGAAAGGACCATTTGAACGTCCTCCGCTCACTTCTCCCGCCGCCGGCGGATGGAGCCACCGGCGGCGGCGACGGCGAGGAACGTCCCATCGACGTCGACGTATGCCCCAGATGCGACGCCGTCAGGATCGTGCTCGACTGCACCAGGCAGAGCTGCAGGTGCGTATATATAGAATAAACAGAGATAAATAGAGAGAGAGAGAGAGAGAGAGAGAGAGATAGAGATAGAGAGAGAGAGAGAGGTGGGCAGACCTTTCTGCCGCTGCCGGAGACTTCTTCGTCGGCCGGTCAAACAGGTACATGGACGGAGAGAAAGATAGACGGATAGATATATATATAGATATATATAGATAGATGGTAGATAAATAGCTAGAAAGGGAGAGAGAGAGCGAGAGAGAGGGAAAGAGTGATATAGATAGATGGTAGATAAATAGCTAGAAAGGGAGGGAGAGAGAGAGAGAGAGAGAGAGAGAGAGAGAGATCTAGATAGATGGCAGATAAATTGCTTGAGAGGAGGAGAGAGAGAGTACAAGAAAAGCTTGGAATCATGGCTGACGGGATGGTTGCGGTGGTGGTGCAGGACGGCGAGTGGTGGGCGGGCGGCGTGCAGGGGATGCGGCTTCTGCATCGCGCGGTGCGAGGAGTGCGGCGGCTGCGTGGAGGGCACCGGCGAGGAGTCCGCTTGCTTGCACACGCTCTGCCTGAGCTGCTGGCTGCGCCTCTCCAAATGCAGCCTCTGCAACCGCCCCTTCTGCTCCGGCCACCCCCTCCCTTCTCCGGCGAACCTTCCCTCCTCCGGCTTCACCTGCGACCGCTGCTCCGGCCCCCTCTCATCCCTCGACTTTGACCTCTAAACCCTTTAATCTATGTACTATATATCACTGTTACCCACTCGCATTAATATGTTATAATGATCAATAATTCTCTAACAGTATGTCGTATCAACCTCGTCAGTGAGTTTTAAGGGTTTAGCGTTGAAGGACTAGAGAGAGAGAGAGAGAGAGATTTTGACCCTACCCTGAAACATAAAATAAAAATGGGAAATAAAAACTGAAAAAACAACAGAAGCATAACGCAGCATACTTTTTTTGGATCTTTTCATGTTCTAGTTCATCCTCAAGCTTTCCAAACCTCTGACCCACCAGTTCTGGGCCACCAAGATCAAAAGTTGCAGGTTATATGCCCTACGTCACTTACTTACCTGAGTGGAGCGCGACCTTCCTCTCAAGCCCAGCCTTGTCGGCACCAACCACCCGGTCAACCTCCTTGCCGTCCTTGAGGAGGAAGAAGGCTGGCACGCTGCTGATGCCCCACTGCTGAGCCACCTCCCTGAGCTCGTCTATGTCCATCTTCATGAACACAGCCCCTGGATATCTCCCTGCCAAGCTCTCATACACGGGGCCCATGAACCGGCACGGCCCGCACCACGCCGCCGTGAAGTACAGAACCACCAGCCGCGACTGCGCCGCCGCCGCCGCCATCTTCGCTTCCAGCTCCGCCGCCGAGCGGATGCCCAGAACTTTTCCTGCCCATGCATCTTAGACTTCAGCAACTCAAGCCTGGGAGAGGACTGGGCCATGAATGATTTTGAGTCTCATGGCTCTGATAGATCATGCGTAATTAATTTCTTCTGGTTAACCCCAAAAATGGGATAAATTTATCAGAAATTGAATTCAGGCATTCTAAAAACATGGGCACACCAGGAACCGAGGCAAGATCCATTTTTCTTGATGGCCCAGGATTAATTAATACGGACGCGAACGGGGATTATTCGCATTATTGACGCTAATTTTGTAAAATAAAAAAAATCAGATTATGGGCATCTTATTTTCCTCCCAAAAAGGTGAATTAATAGAGCTAACAACTCATGAGAGGAAGAATCTAAATGAGGAGCATACCTTCTGGTGAAGGGGCAGACGATTCAGGACCCTGCTTCGAAATATATCCAGATTATGGTCAGATCTTCCGCCCTTTTTTCCTCAAAAAATATAATAATAATAATAGTAGTAATAACGAATTGTATGCTAAAATAAGAACTCACAGTTCTTGAGGACTGCTCCCTTCTTTTCTCCTGATTGAAAGCAACCATCAGGAGATATATGTATGAACAAAAAAAGCAACGAGCGGATTCACATGAATGTCTTCTAAAACCCAAGTACCTCTGCTTCGGCCTGTCGGCGCTGCCTCTCACGCTGGGCTTTCCTCATCTCGCGCTCTTTGTGCAGGCGCTCATATTTCCTGCGGTGTTCTTCAATTCTGTGCGCATTAGGTTCGACCTGAAATTTCATTGAATAACCTGAGAAAGACGGCACAGATTTTCTTACCAAAAAAGTTCGATCTTAAGAACATCAGATAATCTCCACCTAAGAACGGCCCCGCATTGATTGAATAATAGGAATGAACCTATAACTCTATCACAGTCTAGAGAAGCTACCTTCTTCAGGGCTGCGGCAATCTCCTCATCATAATCCAGATTTGACGCCACATGCAGGTCCTTGGCGGCCTCCTCCCACTGGCCCAGCATTGCCCTCGCCATGCCCCGAGACTTGTATCCCTTTGCAGAGTCGGGATTAATCTAGAAAAAAAACGCAATAAATTAAGGTTCCCAAGCATGAAAATCACAGGCAACGACACAGTTTAATGAATTCAGATAATGGAGGCACGAGACACCTGCAGAGCCGCATCGGCATCTCGGATCGCCGCATTGGGTTTGTTCATTCTGAGAAAAATACTTGCTGCCAGCAGGACTTGGATGTAAGGCAAAGAAAAGAGATGCGTAGAATAAAAATATTCCAAATTTAAATAACATGGTTCACCACCTCTGGAAGCGTGTAAGATGGCTGAGGTTGGGTTAGCTATGATGGCTTCTGTGAGGTGCTGGATAGCTTCCTCCAGGTTACCTGTAACGGATAAACTTTACTATGAGGACTCAAGAGAGCTACTCTATATGAGAGACGCAATCGCTGTAGAGAGAGAGAGAGAGAGAGAGAGAGAGAGAGAGGGGTTGATCTGCCTTCAGAGAGTGCATCCATAGCCTTCGCTTTGGATAGCTGAGCTGCATCACGGCTCTCTTCAGAAACCTCAACCGATGGATCTCCCATCTGAAGAACACACAAAAAATTATATAGGCATCACTTCACCATATTCAATAAATTTTGTGGTCTGTTCTACGTGATATGCATCTAATTATGATGCTTATAGAAGGAAAAATTGAAGAGAAAGCATCCCAGTTTCACAAAAATCGACCTGCTGGGGAGGATCATTGTCAGGTTCAAGGCATGCCTCGTCCAATTCAATGTCTGATTCAATAATTTCATCATCGGAAACACCACCACTTTCACCCATCGCGTGATCAACCTGCAGCAAATTGGGCCTTATTCCATGAGATGATGAACCAAAATTGAAACAGCGAGAGAATAATACACTCCCTTCCAATTTCGGTTCAAGAGAAATAGGTTAAGAACCTTAAACATGGAAAAACTCTTTTTCTAAAGGAGTGGCTATCACAGAAAGCACATGTTTAGCCTGCCCAAGAAATTCATCAGGTTGTTTGCTTTTCATACTCAGAAACATTTCATCCACTGGACCGAGTCTACTACTGATCATGTTCTTCATGGTTTGTTGAAAAGGATCAATGGATTTCTATAAGGCGAAAAAAGAAAAAACAACCCACATCTGCGATTCTTTGAAAATAAATTATTTTCAACTTCTCAAGATTTCGATTTAGCAGTTTTATTAGCCTTCCATACTTGAAGCATATCTGTAAACGTTCTAGCATGTTTTTGTGTGTGTGTGTGTGTGTGTGTGTGTGTGTGTGTGTGATAACCATGGCATTGAAAATTTTCCTCAGGAACTGGAACAAGCAAACTGAAGCCACCAATAATCTAGCTTGGATTTCTCTGCGCTATCAAAGTCCGATGGTTTCCCATCGGAATTTCCTGGGTGATACGTGAAAATATGAATAAATTCCAGATACAGGGAAATATTTATTTCACCAAGTTTCCTTTATCGATATGATCGCACGAAACTGGGGCAGATGAGACCTTGAAGAGGTATATTGTTCAACAGGACCTTTATAGATCGAGGAGAAAATCCCCCCGACTACTCTGGATTAATCTTGAAGGCGTCATCTACTCCAACAAAATTCGAGCACGAGCGGCTCGTATGAATGAACTTAGCGCGGGCATGCCAAACGAAGATGCAAAGCTAAGATAAATGGTAAGATTATGCCCCTATTGACAAGGTAAGATCCTACGACATTGAGGTGTTACAGAGGAGATAAAGCACAGAAAGAGCAAAAACCCCCATGGCTAGGGTTATAGTTCCCGCGTAAACTCGCATCTATGTAATCGTTCGTTCTCCGCTCCTACTCCTTACATCTCAGTTGGCCCGAATCCATGGTTCGGGATGGCAGCTTTCCAATTCCAGGCAACCGGAGAAACACAGAGCAGTAAATTGCGGGGAAAACATACCGGAATCATAAATATCTTCCCCAATGGCTCAATAAATTTGCGCAGAGAGAGAGAGAGAGAGAGAGAGGCTATGAAAATCTCACCGGCTCCTTGTCCCGAGGGATGTCGGCGCCGAGGCTGAAACCAGGAAGCTTGCTCCAGTAAGCAGGCAAACAGACTGAAAATTTTGGAGATCGCATACATTTCCGACAGGTTGAGGTAGGAAATAATCCACGGGAAGCAGCCGAGATACCTCCGGATGTAGTCGCTGAAGAAGCTCAGCGAGGGATCCTGCAGGACCGCCGGGTTGGACTTGCACAGGCTGATGAACTGCTTCAGCTCCGCCACCGCCGCATCCATTGCTTCTCTCTCTCTCTCTCTCTCTCTCTCTCAATCAATTTTCCTTTCATATAAGTCAACTTGGAGCGTTTTGGGTATGTAGATAACATCCAAACTATTTGGGTACATAAAAAATAAATAGTTTTATGTCGTCCTATCGAAAACTTTATTTCGATGATGTCACGTTCCAGTGTGTATTACCGTTGTAGTAGTCATAAGATAGTTCGGGCCCAGTCGGCCCGGTTTTCTAGGTTTCGGACTTTTAGCGGGCCCGGCCCGCTCTACTTTGGTGAGGCCCGCGCGTCGGCCCTTGACTCGACTCTGGTCCGGCCATATGAGACCAGACGCTGAACCCGGCAAATTGACTGATAGATGACGGAGACAGAGAAATGAAAGAGAGAAAGAGGTCTCTCTCTCTCTCTCTCTCTCTCTCTCTCTCCTCTATCTGTATCTAATCTACCTATGACCGTCCTCTTTTTAGCATAGAGAAAGAGAGAGAGAGAGATAGAGAGAATTATCGGTGTTCCATGAATCGAATACTTGGCTTTATTCTTGGAAGTAGCCACTTTTCTCAAAAGTCAGTACTCGTCGACTCCGGCGGTGTATGTACGACAGAAGGAGAGAGGGATAGGTTGATACATAGAGAGAGATAGATAGAGATAGAGATAGAGAGAGACAGACAGACAGACGGAGATAGATAGATACAGAGAGAACGAGAGACAGACGGACAGATATGTAGATAGATAGATGAATAGTTAGCTAGATAGATAGGTAGTTAGATAACTAGCTATCTAGTTAGATAGATAGAGAGAGAGAGAGAGAGAGAGACAGATGGACAGAGAGAGAGATAAATAGATAGCTGACTAGCTAGATAGGTAGATAGATAGATAGAGAGAGAGAGAGAGAGAGAGAGAGAAGGTAGAAGCCTTCGACATCTCTCTCCCTCTCTCTTCCACCCCACTCAACAAAGGAGGTGGGGAAGATGGAGAGCAGAGACGGAGATAGAAAAATGTCCAAGGCGTCACTTCCTCTCTTACGTATCTTAACCGGGCCTGCCTTCGAAATCTCTCTCTCTTTCTCTCTCTCACTCACTCTTCTCTCTCTTCCCTCCCACCCAACAAAGGACGTGGAGAAGAAGAGGACACGACGTTGCATGGTTGATGGGATGGTTGGCACGTTCGACGGTGGAGGCAACTACCGCCGACCTGCAGGCGGCCAGTCCCACAGACAGCCGGAGGGGCTTTGGACGGGAAGAAGGGAAGAGACCAGCTCACCATCAGCCGCACGTGTGCTCCTCCCTTGTGTCTGACTTAGAGGTCAGTAGGTGAAGACATACATCTCCCGAACCACACGTGCCGAAAGCCCATTTCCATTCTTTGTCAAATGATCTCGTAATTCTCTCTCATTTGACCTGTGAACGGTATGTAATTTCCGGGTGCAAAAACCCCCAAAGAAGACGGCGTTTTTGGCAGTCAAAGAAAAGGCTAAACCCGGGGATATCGTCAGAATTTATTAGTTATTTCTGTTGTTACTGGTTTATATGCATCACCAAAATGACAGCGAGAGAGAGAGAGAGAGAGGGGGGGGGGAAAGAGACCGAGAGAGAAGAGAGACAGAAAGAGAGAGAAAGAGAGGGAGAGAGGAGAGAGAGAAAAAGGGGGAGAGAGGAGGGGAGAGGAGAGAGAGAGAGAGAGAGAGAGATCATACCCTAAAGTAAGTTTCGGCATTAGATAAACCGTGGAGACGAACGCAGGATGTCAGTACCCATGGGCATTCTTGTCAGCTAGACAGCCCTTCGACAATGCCTCAGCTTCGTTGCCCCTTCGACCTTGGATCTCTATGAAATCTATTCAGAGATGGATTCAAGGCTAGAAAACGCATACAGATGGCCATCGACAAGCGTAGAATATCATACCGCGTTGGGGTTAGAAGACACACCAATAATGGTAAGCTCTCAACCTCTCTCTCTCTCGGATCATTCAGTGAATCAATGGCCATAACGTACAACGTTTCGGTTGCTTTTTCACGCCCACTTGAGAAGAATTCAGTCTAACTTACCGTCTCTCGTTGCCCATCCCTTAAGGTTTCTACGGTTTGCTACCAAAGACGAGATTATAAGTTATCCGGACGAGAGAGAAACCCAATTTAGTGAAGGAAACTGAAGAGATCCTTGAAAGGAAGAGAACAGCCATTCTCACGACCCTGTGGCAACCCCTCTCTTTCAGTTTCCTGGCTGATGTTTCTCACCAACCACGAGAGAGAGAGGAGAGAGGAGAGAGAGGAGAGAGAGAGAGAGGAGAGAGAGAGAGAGAGAGAGGAGAGAGAGAGAGAGAGAGAGAGAGAGAGAGGAGAGGGAGGGAGGAGAGAGAGAGAGAGAGAGAGAGAGAGAGAGAGAGAGAGAGAGAGAGAGAGAGAGAGAGGGAGAGAGAGAGGCAAGGTCGAACAGACAACGACGTCAAGGCTGAGACGGACAGGGCTGCTCAGATGACAAGCATCGCATGGGGACTGCTCAGCCAGGCTCTTCAGATACAATTCACTCGCGCCATTCTGCAAGAATAAGAAGATAAGAACGAGTAGCCATCAGCAATGTCCCGGTCTAGATACACAGGAGATATATAGATGGGGGGAGGGAGAGAGAGAGAGACAGAGAGAGTAAGAGAGTATTCCTCACCTTTAAAACCTTGGGGGCGGGAAGCCTTGCTTCACCATCTTTCTCCCTCGACGGCCCAGACGACTTACTTGTAGGGGGCTCTTCGGGGTGGTGGTGATGATGATGGTGTTGGTATGGTGTTAGATATCCTCGTGAGGGGTTTGAACTGCAGTTCATCCACCCGCGTACCTTACCTTTTCTCTATTTCTACCCTACTTCCCTATCTACCAGCAAACCCAAGGGCCCCCCCCCCCCCCGTCGAACTACACAAAACAGCAAGACCGACAGAGAAGACCCTTCCTCTTTCTCACACATCAACGGCCCCCCCTACGTTAAACATTCATCAGACCGTGGCATACTCTTGGTGATCGTTCGATTACAGTATGAGAAAGAGAGAAGAGAGAGAGAGAGAGAGAGAGAGAGAGAGAGAGAGAGAGAGAGAGAAAGTATATAAGAAAGCCGTGGCTGGATCGAGAGAATGTAGAGGTAGAGGGTCTGAAGGACTGGTTTCCACAGCAATGCTTATTTCCACCAAAGCCAATACTCGTCACCAAGAGTGAAGACTTTTCTTGGAGTAAATAAGACGAGACGGCGAATTATCTCCCCTTCCCTGGTGTAGGTCGGTGTTGGGATGGGCGGGGTTGCTACAGCAGCTCATGAAAGGGGCATTGATTGTGCATAGTCAGTCGTCTTCAGGGAGCGTTGGCACGTGCGAATATAGTGGTAACTACCAACCTCACTCCCTTCAGGCGCGTGCTAATTAAGACTGTCGTTGCGGAACAGCCATGAGGAGGGAAACTTCTCACTGTGTTTGCCAATGCATGAGACTCAGAGAGAGAGAGAGAGAGACAGACAGACAGACAGACAGACAGCACACACACACAGGGACGTTTGCCATCATGCAAAAAAGAGGACGGAATAGGAAAGCAGATCTCCACGCTTACTAGTGCTGAATATCTTACTTCTCAAGCACAATTATGCTGAATATCATAACGTCTCCACCAACTATTGTATACACCGAAGTGATGAAAATTACTAAAATAATGGTCATTTCAGGGTTTTTCTGATTTCATCTACCACAACCACCTAAATCAGGATGAGGCTGAATTCTAGTCAGAACAAAGACTGTTGGCCACCAAGATGTGCTATTCGTGAAAATAGTACATTGACAAATGATTGGCACAATATTTTATGCCCCAATTGATGAGAAGGTGATTTATTAATTTTATTTTAATGATTTCATTTTTAGAAGGAACCCACATGTCACGTTGTAATAGATATCATATGATCAAACGGATAGATCGATCTATTTAGTTGGGAAAAGCTCTTATTTATGAAATGAAAACATTTTATAAATAACTAAAAATATACACATGAAAATAATACCAAATACATCTTATGAAGAGAGAACACTTTAAGGTCCTAGTAATCATTCTTCAAGTGTCTAGTGATGTCAATTGCACAAGTAGGGGATTAAAGGAACATTATTTTATATGTTTTAAACTCTAGCTTCACATCATGAATGTCTCCATGAATAGGAAAAGTACCCAACTGAAAACTATAATTATGAAAATGACACATATATCATAAAATGAGAGAGAGAGAGAGAGAGAGAGAGAGAGAGAGAGGAAGAGAGAGAGATTATACCTTAGAATGTACCCGAAGAACAGATGAAGAATGGTGACGAACATAGGATGTCAGTACCTATGCTTATTCTTGTCAGCTAGACATCCCTCTGATGCTCACTCAACTTCGTTGCACATTCGACCTTGGATACTCTAGGTTTATAATCATGATCCTTTGATCCTCATCAGGTCTAACCAACAATGAAATATATGGTGCTGTGACTAAGTTGATTTTAATCCATTACATAAGATCTTCACGTGTTGACTGTTTTATTTCTTATTAAAATAAATTATATCTTATAAAAATAATGGAATTTAAATATTTGTCTAGGCCCCTTACCATATTTTATGTTTTAAATCTAATCATTTATTACAAAGTATCATTGGCAGCTACGAAAGAGTCAAAAAGTTGTTATTCCTTATTTGTTAACATCTAACTGTAAAAAGTGAAAGAATGGATAACAAATGTCGCGTAATTTGATAAATAAATTCTTAAGAACCAATTTATGTTTATATAAGAAAACTCAACTGAGGAAGGTATTAAGGTTACTTACTTTGACATCTAATAGCTCCCTATTCGAATCATGACTCAATGGATTTGATGTTATCCTTATACCTTGGCTATGTTGATACGTGAGAAGTTGATTCATAAGATCATATTCCGACGGAATTTTGTCTTAGAAACGGTATGAATGTCTAGAATTTCCCATGGATAATATTGGCAATAGACATGGACTCGAAGCAAAAGTGACCAAAACACCTATATACGCTGATTGATAAAATCTCATCCGTTACAGAATGATTTTTTTATAGAAAACATATGAACATCAAGAATTTCCCATAACTCCCGGAGTTCAATATCGTTGACAACGTCTAAGCTGTCGCGGACTTCTTCATAAAAAATGTACTGCTATTCTATCTTCATGAAAAAGTCATCGCCATTTGAAAATGGTAAATCAAGGTAAAGTACATTTTTCGTTTATAAGCGTGACGACCATTGATGACTAATGAAACCCTAAAACTAAACAAACTATAGAGAAACATGCTTTGGCCCAAATTCTCAAACCAGGATCATGAATTCACTGAAATAACACCAAACACGACGTCTGAGGACACGTAGAGCTTCCAGGTCGTATCTGTGCTTCATATTATTCATTAACTAAGGTTGAATATGTTTCTCCATCTAGTGTGATGCTAGTTTAGCAAAAAACGAGGGTATCTGTGAAATTACAAGGCTTCTGGAATCTTATTTCTAGCTCTTTTACTAAAATCAAGCAACTTATGGGTTCTTCAGTCCCTCCCATGTTGGATTTTGCATCGGATATACTCTAAGATTCTTTCACAATCCAAACCTTTTACATCCTTAGCAGACGACGTGAATGAATCAACGACTTTTCCTCCTTCCTCCTCGTCTGCATTCTGTTTAATTTTCTTTTAAGACATACGCGTGCACCAAGAGAAAATGACTGACGAGAAGTACTGAAAAAGAGGTCATTTCGATGGGAAAACAAGGATCTTAGGTTGTCACACTCTTAACTTTAAATCAAATATAAAGACAATACTTGGGATATAACGTATTAACACTAATGCTTTTGGGACCAATGCGACCGATATCAATGAAATTTCTTTGTATCCATCACCCGTGGTTTCAATCCTTAATAATCATTGTGAAATAATTTATTCGGGCATCTCAAAACCAATCAGCTATAAGATAGAAAACTCAGGTCACCCCAACTTAGTATCGAATGATTCTAGCAAGACTTTAACCCATGACCTTCAAACCATTTGGTAGTCTATTCCGTTCCCATCTGAGAAGATTCAGCGTGCGGAATTCCCAGTCCAAGCCTATAGTGCCCCCAGTGACTAATTAGTTAGGACAACACCCTGAGAGGAAAATGATGTGGCCTAGCGCCCCAACCAAGCGCAACTCCGTAACTACTCTTTCCAAACCTTGCTATTTGCTGGCCCTGAGAAGAGTATGAGAGACCTGTGAAGGAAAGACAGAAACCGTGTTTTCTGTCATCTCAGTTCATGAACAAAAAAGAGTAATTTCTATCTTTCTAGCCAATTTATGAGTCTTGACGTAGAATGAACAGATCCCTAAGAAAAAAAAAAAGAATGAATCAGTTAAAGACCTGGAGAGAGTAGAAGAGGTCCGTAAAAAAAAAAAACTGGAGTTGATGGTTTTCCATACTTTCTGATTGCTTCGTGGTCTGATGGAGAAGGAATAGCTGGAATATTGTAAGTCATTTGGCAATTTTATTTTCCATGAAGATATGAAGAACTGAAATACGATTAAAAGATGATGACCGGGAAAATGGTACCACCCCAATTGTATGGCAGAGTTTCCTCACCTTGTAAACCTAACAGGCACCTGATTAGGGTTTCTTTCCATCCGAGCGAGAGAGAGAGAGAGAGGGAGAGAGGGAGGGGAGAGAGAGAGAGAGAGAACCAAGGTCGAACAGACAACGAAGTTAAGGCTGCGCCGCAGAGCGTTGCTCAGATGACAAGAACAGCGTGGGGACTGCTCATCCGGGTGACCTATTCTTATCATATCTGCTCGAACCATCCTGCCTGAGAGAGAAAACACAGAGGAAGACATTAACAACGCTCTCGACTCTCCTAGCAGTGCAGCTATCGAGAGAGAGAGAGAGAGAGGTCATCCCTCACCTCACAGCGAGGACGGGAGAGAAGCCTTGGACCTCAATCTACTGTCTCCTTCCAAAAGAGGCGTAGGGGGTTACTTATAGGCGTGCGAGATAGAGGAGGATGGAGGACCACTAAAGTAACTGAGAAACGATGGGATGAAAGGAAGGTGTTAGATGTCCTCGTGTAGTCTTGAACTGTGGCCGATCCACTATGTAGTTCATCTTCCTCTTCAATTCCTTCTCCGTTCTCTCTTTTACTGATCTCCCCACAGGAAGCCTTCACCTCTCTCTCTCTCTCTCTCTCTCTCTCTCTCTCTCTCTCTCTCTCTCTCTCTCTCTCTCTCTCTATCACTCTCTTGCCTTGCTGTCTCTGCAAGATTGGAAGAGAGATAATAATAGAGAGGAGGGGTGTGAAAGGGCAATCCTTCATAACTGATGGCAGCATTCTACTATGTTAGACTGGTCCATCGATCAGTAGAATATATATTTATTATCTGAGAAAAAATGGAAGCGGGCCCATCATTTATCATCCATCTCTCATGTTGAAACTCTGTCAACTGGGGGATTCTTCTTAACCCATCGTTCATGCTCTAAGAGGCGGCCTTCATGCTCCCTCCCGTGAGTAAACCCAAGTCAACTCTCTTCTCTAACACTGGTACTTCATAGTGCTGCTTTCTCAAACCCTGACTCTCCTTCTAATGTTCCACCAGATTCATCTATTTTCTTTGGAAACCTGCAGAAAGCTATGATTGGACAGTTTTTGGGATAGCGTGGTTTTGGGTAAGGTAGAAAGTACATCCCTCTCTCTCTCTCTCTCTCGCTTGCTGTCTATGACGAGAAGATTAGTAAGAAAACGGAGAGTTAAAAAGGAATCTCCCACCTACCACGCTTTTCACCAAACCCAACCTCCTGATCAAGACTAACCGAGTTCTCTCTCTCCAATATGGTGTAGTTGGCACGTGCGGCCGCGGCAACTACCACCCTCTAAACCCGACCGGTCAGCATCTGACGTCTGATAAAGGGTATTGAAGATCCATCGTGGGATCCTAAGGCATTCACGCGTCCGCATATCCCCCATACGCACGCATCTGTGATGGCGTAAGACGCACGCTCGAGAGGGATAAAACAAAACTTAGGCCCCCCCCTCTAGCCGAGGTTTTGTAAATAACCCTCATTATATTTCTTTATTTAGTACTCTATAAAACTTTATGTCGCACATGCCCTACTTCCGCAGCCACCAGTGAAAATCTTCACTATGATAACATAAAAGCAGAACCTAAAACAATTACTCTTTAAAAAAGAAAACCTGACGGCGCTGAGGAGGAAGAAGGTGGTACTTGTTCAGGTCCTCAATCCATCAAAGCTATACATGAATACATTTTCCTAAATATATAATAATTCTATTGTTTGAAAAAAAAAATCATATTACTTAATTTATTGGATTTTAGATTATCGATTTCCTCAACTTGGTCTCATAAAGATCTATTTGAAAGTTATAGGGAAATGGGCTTAGGCTTGAACCTAGATTGGCCAAGTAGGGTTGAGTATATCTCGATACAGACCTTGTTAGGACAAGTCAGTTTTAACTTCATATTTATTTTTTTGTCCAAGTCTTATAAAGTTTTTAAATATAATGAAATAAATTCGGCCTATTCACCTAACATCTGTTGAGTTTTAGGCCATCAAAGACCAAGAAGAGGGGGGGGAGGTTGAACTAACTTAAACCTTTTTTGTTTCAAGGGATTTCTCTCCAACAAATCTTCCTCTCTCCTTGTGGGCTGACCATAATGGGTTTTGGATGTGGACATACTATTTTTATAGTAGTTTGGCACCAGCCTAAGTCCACTATCTAAGAACACATATTATCTTTTAAGTTCCACCATATAATCATCTGATTATAACAATTGATTATATATGCTCAATTCTCCTAGGATTTTACTTAAAAATCTTCTTCTAGATTCACGACTTTAGAAATTTCATATTATTGTTTAATAGAATAACTCTCAAATGTGATTAATCAATGATATAATTATAGTTTAACCCACAAATAAATAAGATGATGTCACCATATAAGTTTATTTGGAAGATAATCATTAGTTACTTTGAGTTTTAGTAATACTAAAAGATGAGGATGTAAATTATTTACATTATATCTTCTTATTATTTTATCTATTATTGTTGTAATTAGAAGGCTTGGAGTAAAGCTTATCTCGATGAGAAATGATGACATGATTATGCTCACCAAATCAATACATGTGTATTCAATGAACAATAAGTAGAAAACCATCTCCTTCCTCTTTAATACACTACATAAAATACTTGAATAGATGGAGAATTGCAAAAGAATGAATGTAGTCGTTAAGGATTTTTTTTCTTATTAGAGATTAGTCATATTTATAAATAAATCTTGTACAAGCTTCTCAAATATTTTCTATAATCTACAACCACTTGATTCACTTAAAATATAATTTAATTCAAAACTTGTGTGAATTCAATATAAAATGTGTTTTTACTATTTCAAATATATTTTAAAGAAGATGGATCATTTAATATAACTTAACATTTGTATCTGATACAAGTCAGTTCATTAAAACCCAATAAGAATCTAAAACTTTGTTATGAACTCAACATGATATGTTTCATGCAAGTAATTTATCAATTTACTTGGCCAATTTCTCACTAGAAAATCAAGCAATTGTCCAACGTGATTTTTGCCATTTTTTTCAAGATCTTCATTGATTTTTATAAATTTCAGGATGTTTCTAGAGTTCTCTAAATATTTCAACATATTACATGATTAATTTCATCATGTAATTTTTAAAAATTAACATCAAAATCACATAAATCATTTAAATATAAAATTTCTAATTTAAAGTATTTTCCAAATGTTTTAATTAAAAGTAAGCATAAATCACATAAATATTAAGGATATTATCATATATTTATTGAGAGTTATCAATATCTTCTAGCAGTCCATTTAGGATACTCCAATCTATGATCTTAGGGAGACACATTAGAATGTATATGATCTAAGAATGATATTAAAGTACATTTAAGAGGGGGGAGGGAACAGATTGTACTCAACATGTTGAAGTCATGAAGGTAACATATTTTGATGATAATAAAATGATCAATGGTCAATTAAGAAAAATTGAATTATGGCTAAACATTGAAATTCATTCACAATATCGAATAGTAAACATCTGATGTTCTAGATAAAGTGACTTAAAACCCTTTGGGGCTCCCACAATTGAAAGAGGAACACATTTATGGAAGTTATTGTTATTTACAAAAACTATCATAGTAATAAAATGAATTATGAGAGCATTAAAATTAATAATATTTCATAAATTAAAATAGGGTATGAAAGCACTTTTAGTCCTCTACAAATTTATGATTTTATTTCATAATATTCAGATGGATTTTATATTGAATCAATTGAATGTTTTATCGTGAGTTATTTCCATCAAATAATTTTTTTCAAATAGTATATAATATATATTGAAAATTATAATAATTACTATTAAGAGTGAAGTTATGATTTGGAATATTAAGATCATAATTTTAGAAGTGTACTTAGATCTCATATTATTTTTAACATAATTTGAACAAAATATAAGTGAGATATTATTATTTACTGAAGACATGTATAATCGGATACAAGTGTTACATACGAAAAGATTTACATGTTAGTTACCTTAGAAGATATTTGAAATATTCAAAGTACATGTCATATTGATTTCACATAAGTTTTAAATTAGTTGTATTTTAAGTGAATATAGATGATAAAATATTATGAAAAATTTGGAAGAAACTTTTTCATAATTTAACTTTGATTATCATTAATCTCTAACAAGAAAATTAATTTACAATGACTATATTTATATTTTCTACCATCTCTACCTCTTTGTTAAGTATTTTAAGTATTCCATTCCAGAAAAAGAAGATGAAGTTCAGTTGACTATTTATTCAATATGAAGTCATTAACTTGAGGAGCATCTACGAGTATTAAAGCCTCTCTTTAATTATTATTAAGCCATCATTTCAAACCTTCAAGTTTTATTGTTAGCAATCTGATAGAAGACAATTAAAAAGAAAAAAATCAACATCTTCATCTTCTACCTTAAAAATCCAAAGCATACAAAGTTCTTCTTCCAAAATCAACCCACTATAACATTGCTTCATATTTATTATGAGTAAACTTGTGATTATATCTTCAATTCATTACCTATAAAATATATATATTTAAAAAAATATTGAGCCTCATAAAGCCATGAATTTATAGCAAAAATTCTAGGTAAAATTTTGTAGAAGTTGACCCCTTATAATTAACAACTATGATTGAACGATCATAATAGCAAAACCCAAAAATGTGAAACATTTATGGAGAGTGGATGTATATTGTTCGTCAAAATATTATAAAATTAGTGAGTTAATACTCTCAAACCATAGGTTCTAAACTATCAACTTATAGAGAAAAATATTTCAGAGAGTGATCATTTAAAGAATGAATAGAGGTGCAATCAATTTAACCCCCTTTCTCGACTTTAGTGCAAACCAAAATACAACACAATAAACACTAACATCTTTATAAAATATTATATTTGTGAAACAAATTAAAGGCTTCTTTCATTCTTTCTTATTTTTTCTTTTTCCACCACTTAGATTGATATTTTGTGTATGATTTCCCTATGTTAAGTGCTAGTTCAAACCCTTATCAACAAAATATGATATTAAACAAGTGTTTTCCTTCTTTTTTACTTAAACTAATTTGTAATGTGATTCTTACATCTGAAAACTCTACTTAGAAGGATTTGCCACTTAGCTAAAGAAGAAAGAATGAGAAATGTGACAAGTTCATCATAGGAGAGATGTCAATGTAAGGTGACATGCAAATAAAGGAATGGAGTGGGCACATCAAATGGCTTGTAGAGCCTATACACATTGAGAAATTTGAAGATGAAAGGCAACAAAAGAAGTAGGAGGCCAATCCCCTCATAGAAATTATCATGTCCCTTGAATATTCTTTGGAAATTCAGTTACCAATTTGTCAAGAGTCCCCTTTGTTGTTATTTTCTCATTGAATTATATTGCTCGAGATTCCACTATGACCATGAAAGTTATCTATAGTAAAGAGTCTTTCTTTCATCTTTAGAGTCAACCTTTCTTTCTCTCTCAATTTACTTACTAACTTCCTCGTATCTAGACTTGAGGTCATACTAATCTAGTATCAAAGCCACCCATCATACCTCCCAAAGTGAACAATTGAGGTTAAGCAAGTTGAAGCCT
Organism: Spirodela polyrhiza; assembly: GCA_024713555.1. NCBI lineage: Eukaryota > Viridiplantae > Streptophyta > Magnoliopsida > Alismatales > Araceae > Spirodela > Spirodela polyrhiza. The sequence goes on along the minus strand of CM046530.1, from coordinate 8,546,524 downwards.
CAAAAAGCTTCACAGTGATGTATTTCACATCAAATACAATTTAACTCTTCTCTTAGAGCATGACATGACAACCACTCGCCAATTGACCATCATTATGTGCACCCTTGATGACCTACAATAGCAAGTCAATCAACCATCACCTTTGAGGCCTCTCAAGTTAATCCACACCCCCGACAAACTTCATCAAGAACCTAACCCTTCTCTTCCACCTACATCTATGGAATGCCACATTCCTCAACCACTAAGGAAGCTTCATCAGGGCACCCCTCAACCCTTACAAGACCACACAAGCTCACCCATCATTAACTAATCATATTTAGCTACCAAAAAAAATGAAATGTCTATCTTTAATGATGATAACCTAGAAAGTTGAGTATTTTACATAGACTTTACTTCTATGTCTTCTAACTAATAATAGGGGGAAAATAAACTATTACTTAAATGAGTTTAGCGGTCCAAACATTTCTCTAATTTAAATTCAAAGTAGACCAAGAAACATTTATAACATGAGAAGATCTCATACAAGAAATTATGAGTGCCTCAATGATGGCAATAATAATTCTATTTATCAACATTTTTTGAATATCAAGTAGTGTAGAACACTTGTGGAGTATCAAAAAAAAATTTGAGTTGATGATAGTCATCGTCAAAGAAAAATCAATTATGGTATTAGAGAACAACTTTCTTGAAAGCTTATAATGAGAGATTCACACTAAAGTTATCATTCTCAAGCCACGAGATCTCAAAGCTTTGATGCGCATAATCAAACAAGTTGAAGTAAAAAATCTTATATCACATACATCACATATAAACCACAAAATATGAACCTTTATTATAATCAACCTCTTACTATAAATCTTATAATTTTAAAGCATCATCATCCATAGTTTGAACTTCAAACTAATCAAATAGTCACTCATAGCAACACTAGAGTTGTGCCACTATCCAAACAACCCCAAATTATCTTAACAATAATGAAAGTACAATAAACACGCGTGCCCAAAGTCTTTGTTTCACATGTTAAAAAAAGTATAGATCATGTCACCATAGTAAAAAGCAATCACAAGTCCTTTACATTGACAATAAAATCATCAACAATATACAACTAATCAATGATACTCCTCACATAATTGACATGGAAGAAGGATAACACATTAGAGTTTTAGGTTAATTATAGGGCACTGAATTGAATGACAATTCTTAGTTGCTTCTTAATTCTCATTCCAAAAGAGTTGTCAGATGAATTACATGAAATCACAATCTTCTCCAATGTGACTTGAAATCTAGTTATTACTATATTAAAATCATGAAAGAAGATGTCTCTAACATGACATTTGAACACATGAAAGTCATTACAAGTTTCTAGTGATATCCTTATGACTTTGTAATGCTCAATAACCTTATAAGTATTGATGAATTGCATATTCAGCATACTCTTTCACAAATATGTCATAATCTTATTCGACAATATTTTGGCTTTCAATTCAAGCATCAATAATCATTAGCAACACTTATCTAAATTTTTTTCCTACTTCAAATTCATCAATTATGAGTTTACATAAAGAAATATGTATTCAACTAAGAAAAAATCAAGTATTTAGGTTATTAGGTTTTCACCCTCATAGTGGAAGTAGACCAAGGCTAGATTAAAACTATCTATGACTACCCCTTATCAAAAACTCTCAAGCAACTTTGATGATTTTTGGGCTCAAATCTATCACCATTTTATCGAAATATATCACTCCATAACTAAATCATTATATTAATTGTTCAAAAAAACACTTTAAGATGGGACAATTGATGATGTCATTGGGCATGAGTTTTGATATTATAATTAATGAGAAAATATATTATTAAGATTTAATTTTATCCACAATATTATTATAATCATTTATACATTTTATGTAATATATTTATTTTTTATCTCATGAGATTATGTCTAACCTATTAATCTAAGAAATTAAACCTTGAGATTAATTTATTTTATGAAATAGGTGAAGTGTCAAATTGATGATATAAGATAGGTAAATGATATAAGATAAATGATAGTTATCATCTTGATATATTTATTTATAATTATTTTACTTTTAAGTGGAGCCATTTATGTATTAGTCATGTGTATTATGAAAAGAGAATACAAGGGTTCAAGATAATAAATTTACTTTCGACATTTTTGAATTAAAAATTTGAATTGTGACATATCAACTGCTTATGTGGAGAAAATAGTTAGCTCAACATTCGAATATGAAGACAATGTCAACATAAAAGTTATTTATTCATAAGAGAAAATATCAAATTAAAATTCCAAATCAAATAGATAAAGTAATAAGAAATTATTAAATTTGTAATAGATAGAAGTCATTACCACACATTTTAAAAAATAGTAAGTATTTAAATTAAACTTTGAATTTTATCTCTTAAGCACATATAGAAAATTACTGAAGTACAAAGTCTTATAAGAAAGTTAAACATGTACAAATTATTTCATTCATCTTCATCAATTGTTGCTGATCAATAAAGTATTGGATCTTTTACAGCAAATTCTTCATCAAGTCCTAAAGTAATTGGGATATGAGGAGGAATAATTTTTTAGCAAAGACACAAAGTTTTATGTGTTTAAGTTGACCCCAAAGGGGTTGGATCTATGTGGAGATTGAACTTTAGTTATTAAGCCACTAATCCTCAAAAATTCAATGTGTATTTTCGATTCAAATAGAATTTAGTATGAAAGATCTTCTAAGATTAGTAGTTAGGTGAGAGATGAACTAGTATAAAAAATTAAGTCTCATATATGAATGAGAGAAAATAGTGAGAGAACTCGTCGAAGGAAAGAAAAAAAAACTCACATAGATAATCATGAAAAATAATATTAACACATGTGTCAACACTTTTGTGATTTAGAAAAAATTTTGAAACTGTAAAAACATCAATTTACCCCACCTCTTGGTATTTCACCTAGCCTTTTATATCTTTCAACAATATCGTTGACGAGACCTTTAGTCACCTTAACCTAACTCTCATGACAACACTTGTCCTCATGTTGACATATTTATTGATAGCATTTGAACTTGACTATAATACTTCTAAAGTGGGCATTGATAGAATACTCATGTAATGTCAACAATTGATCTTGTTCTTCAATCAACCTTTATCAACTAACAATTATCTCAAGTCAATTTAAGAGAGAGAGTTAGTGGCAGTGATCTTAGTAGTATTCAAATGACAGCATTACTTCCTTGGTCAAAAATTTATGATTTACACTCATCATAGAAGCCTTGAATTTCTTTTGAAACAAAAATCAATTATCTTCAAGTATCAACAATACCTCTCAAAATCATCATTTTAGATTTCAAAATTAAGATCTAAGTAGGAGTTGAGAATGAGGCAATAGATGAATTCTTGTAGAAGCTAAACACTTTAAAGTTCCTCGCCTTGAAGTAACTCGGCCCTAATTAATTAATCTCAAGACCACCTTTAGTGAAAACTAAGTCGACCTCATATACAATAGGTAACCATAGTTATCTAGTCCTCTTATCAACCTCAACATTTATTTTAATCCTCTTATGATATTTTATGACTCGACTCTTGATGAACACTCTAACTTCCTTCATAATTATAAGTGGATTAGTCAAGATGTATAGTAGAGAGGCATGGAGAAGACAATTTGTGACCATGTCGACAAATGTTCAATATATTAAAAGAACAAGATAAAGTCTATGTCACCAACTAGTCTTCTTCAACCACTTAACATTCTAGTGCACATATGGGAAGACATTTCTATGAACTTTATTGAATGGTTGTCAAAGTTCAATGAGTTCAGTGTGATCTTGGTCACCATCAATTATCTCAATAAATATGTACATTTCTCACTAATAAAGACATGATTGTCTTCAACTAACTATGATCACATATTTATTAGCCTATTATAATATGAGCTTTTCAAAAGTCAAGGTACTCAACTTCATCATAATAATGCATATCATTTACAAACAGACAAACAAATAGAAGTCACTAACTAGGGCTAGAAATACACCTCCGATATTTCACCAATAATAAACCTCAATAGTTGAACAAATAGCTCAACTAGTAGAGCTCTAATACAATACAAATTTCATCTCTTCTATGGAGATCTCCATATTCAAGGTAGCCTATAGATAGAGTCCACTCACCTTGATCATATACAACAAGTCACAAAAGATAGTGAATGAAGTGAATCATTTCTTTCAAGATTGAAATAAGGTACTCACCCAACTCAAAAGTTGCCTTAAGCAAGCTCATGTACATATGTAGGCCTACAATGATCCCAAGCGTCAGGATATCTAGTACACAAAGGGAGACACAATTGTGTTCATGTTAATTGCACTATCTCGCATGAAGATTGAACGAGAAGCTCTCCCCTCATTACATCAAACCATTTCCCATCACTAACCGTATTATAGTAGTGCATATTGTTTGGTACTTCTCACTTCATAAAACATCTACCTCATATTTCACATCTTCTAGTTACAACATGCCATTTGACTCTCTATATTTAGGTTAACACTACTACTTCACATGGATGTAAATACTACTTAAGTAGTTTATCTAAAAGACATCTTTAAATTTCAATAGTGCCCTCATGGTCTCACATCCTAATTCAATTGGAAGACTTGTCATATGAGAAAGACACATGAGAAAATGTTATCAAGATAAGATAACAATTTCCTTATTTTCCCCATGAGGATAATGTGACTCATTTGAGGGGGAGTATTGATGTAATCCTCTCATTAGACAACTCAACTCAAAAGGGTTGCCACTCAACTAAAGAAGAAAGAAAGAGAAATGTGACAACTTTGTCAATGAGGAAAACATCATTAGAAAGTAATATAAAAAAAAAGGAAAGGAGTTAGCACACTAAACAACTGACAATACCTATATACATGGAGGAAATTAAAGACAAAAGACAACAAGAAAAGTGAGAAGTTGATCCTTTCAAAGAAATTGTCATTTCCCTTGAATTCTCTACAAAGAATTCAGTTACCAATCTATCGAGAGAGTCCACTATGAACATGAGAGTCATTTGCAATAAGAAATCTCTCTTTCATCTTCAAAAACAACCTCTCTTTCTCTTTTGATTACCTATTTACTTCCTCACTTCTAGACTTGGGGTCATTTCAATTTGCTCACACATTCATGAAATAATATACTTTTTTTTATGTTACATCGATTGATTGTATTATGAAAAGTACTATGTAACATTTTTCACATCATGAATATTTCATGTTTATATTTATAAATGTAAACCTACAAGAATTTTGACTTGTTCATGTCTTTAATTTTAATGCATCATTCATATTACTTTCCCTCATGTTTGTAAAAGAGCAATTAGACAAATATTTTTAATTTAATATATTTATTATAAATATTAAATTAATACAAACAACAAAATATTTTTTGAGTAAACTCTTTGCAGAAGATTCATTAAATATTTATTTTTTTACATCATTCAAATAGTACTTGTTAAATTTTTATCTCTCAAATTATGTTTCATGAAATCAAGCTATGACCATTGTTCTTTTGGTCAATGTCAAAAACTATATTTATTGATGGATTGATTTCCAAAACAAGTAAGTGAAAATCTCAATTTATTATCTACATAGAATAGAAACAACAAATTCTTATATATTAAATTATATTTCTTACAAAATAGTAACATATGAGATGTGAAAAGATCTTTGCAATAGGTATCAAAAAACTAATGACCCTATAATATTTTAATTGCAATGTAACTTTATAAATTTACTTCATGATCAAGATTTTGTTGTAATATATTTTATCAAATTAAAGACCATCTGAAAAGAGTAAAATAATATACTATATGTATATCATGACTGTCTTGATAAAGTTAAATGAATCTTTTTCTCCAATTCAATCCCAAATTTTATGTTTTGATCTAGTTCCACATATTAATAAAATATTTTCACTTGTCCCTCAAGAAGAAGATCAATGACAAATTAATTTTCAATAGAGAATTGAGATATTCAATTGCATGACTTCTTCTACAAAGATGACAGCCCAAAAACTCTTAGTAAATTTAAACAAAATCACAAAAAAATGAATTATATTGCACTGAATGTAGTTTTAGAGAACATGTAGTAGAGAAATGTTTTAAATATATGATTATTTAATAAATCAAGAATTTTCTTCAAATTTTGAACTCAACTAAAAATTAATTGATGTATTTGTTGTAATCATACTTAGGATTATCTATGACAAATGTCAGTTGATGAAGAGAACTCCTATTGACCTCTAGTCATATGATTAACTTAATTTCACTTATATCATATCTTGGTTATCTTTCATAAGTCTATTAAACAAAGCTCCATTCATATTATTTTAGTTAATATAAATTTATAGATTTTATGTTTAGACAAATTATTCTCATATCTCAATAGAACTGTCATGTAAATTTCTTCATCTAGTTCTTTGTGTAAAAATATACTTTGAATATTTATTACTTAATATTTCAAGTAAAATGTTATAAGGACAACAAGATTTATAAGATACTTATTTTAATTACATGAGTAAAAATCTCAAGATAATTTACCCAATTAGTTTATTTATACTATTTAGCAATCAATTTGTCCCAATACTATGCACTCATTAACAACCTACAATTTTCTTTTCCATTGGTAGTTTCACCAACTCTCAAGTATTATTTTTTATAATGTCTCAACATCTAGGTCATAACCTGTTCCTATCTTTCATTAGCTAAAGACTTAAAAAAAGCAGTAGAAATGATGTTATAGTCTAATCTATATGTAAAGACCTTATGTGAAAATGATAAATGAAAATGATAGCACAAGTGCAATTGGATGTCCTTTTTAACATACTTTAACACCTTTCCAAACAACAATATATAAGTATTCCTCATCAAGTAAATTGTGCTGTATAGTGACTATGTATATCATTTAAAAGAAACTCTTGAGGATGCATAGATTTTGAGACATCTATTTTTTTCTTGATTATCAAATTTATTTCAAGATTTTTTGTGAGAGATAGATTTAAAAGTATGTGAAGTCAAATTTATTCTAATATATTAAGAAATTTATTTATTGACCTTTTGAGATTTAACTAGCCTCTTCAATTTAAAGTGTGGAATAATATCCTTCTTTTTCATAGTAAGTAACATCTTGAGATGAATATGTTTTTATACATAAAATGATAATGATATTATACTTTTTGGTTTTGATAATATCCTATAAAGATGTATTCCTATTCTCTAGGACCCAACTTATCTCTATGTCATTCATTAATTTTAACATAATTTATCCATCTAAATATTTTCAATTGAAGATTTTTTTAATGCAACATGAGGATAGAAGTATGATAATATCTCCATTCATTTATAAGATGGACTCTCATAAGAACCCCCTCACCCCCACAAAAAATTTTGCACTTTATTTTGAAGGAGAAATATGATGGTTACTTATTATTTGATCATTCTTACATTAAGTCACCTAATTTCATTGAGGTATATAAACATAGAATAATTGATATAAAATTTACTCAAATTTAAATATTAATATTTTAATAAAATAGTATTAGTTATTAAGTTTTAATAAGCAAAAAATATTATTAGTGTGAAAATTATATTAGACTTGTTTTTAGGTAAATAAATTAATGTAAGGATTTAGGCTAGCAAATATCAAGAAGTGGGTTGAATTGACTAAGCTTACTCCCTTTTCTTGAGTAATTCTCTTCAAGACTTCTTTCACTTACTTTTATTGGTTTATACTTAATAGATTGTACGTATGGACATACTATTTTATAGTCATTTGGCATCAGCTTATGTCTACTCCCAAAAACACACCTTATCCTTAAGTTATACTATATGATGATCTAATTATAACCATTGATTACATAAGATGAGTGATGAAACCACATTAGTTGATGATAAAGTCGTAGATATGTGAATTAATTAAAGGTTAGAAATAGTCTAATTGATAAAGTTTCAAAGTGAATAGCTCCACTGATGATTTCATATCTCTTTTAGATATTTATATATAAATATTAACATTCATATATTCACATACATGAATCTACATTAAATTGAGATATTTCTAGTATGACTTTCTCTATTTTTTAACTATATTCATCAATTTAATATTTGTGTTTAATCTCTTTTAATATTTCATATCTTACAGCCATATCTTCTCTCTTCTTCCCACCACATTTTATACATATGTTATTTGAATATTACAAGCAATCCTTATAAGGGTACCTCACCTTTTAAAAGGGCCCAATAGGCCCTCACGTCAACTGACTAGTCACTTGAAAAGGGACAAACCCTCTGCAAGGGGGCTGCACCTATTAAGCCCCAAAGAAGGCTCAGAGGGCTCAAAATGGTAGCGCAGGAACTAGTTCGCATGTGACAGACAAGGTGCACATGTGACAATTGAGCCACATGGAGGAGGGAGGGAAAAAGGGGACGAACGGACTGGAGGGAGAGTGGTGTCCAGACAACAGTTCTCACCCTCGGCAGGGAGATTGCGTGTGGAAAAAGGATATTAAGGCTTTGGGTTCACGGCAGAGCTCAGTGGCGGTGGCACCAGCAGCAGCGACGGTTGAGTCTTGCGATTGAGCACGACGATGGCGGAGGCAGTGGCTGAGCGCTCCTCTCTACGTGACATGCAGAGGGGTCAAGCATGACGGCAGCAGTTGAACCTTGCGTCTCAACACAGCAATGGGGGTACCAGCAGCGGCGGCACCAGCAGTGGCAGTGGTGGCTGCATGTTCCTCTCTACGTGACAACCAGAGGAAGATTTGAGCACGGTAGCAATGGCAGCTTCAATGGCAACAGCAGTGGTTGAATGCTCCTCTTTGTGTGACTGGCAGAGGAAGAGTTGAGCACAGCAACAACAGCTTAGCACAGTGAGAGTAATAGTGTGTAATAGCCTGGTTTGTCTTCCGCTTCAAACCTAAACTCTCGTGTGTAATAGAGAGTACCGACACTTCTGAAACTCAAGATTTCTGTATTTATATTTTCTGATTTTGTTTTATGTTTTCGAATTTCTACATATTATGTGACAGCATAAAAGGCAATTCATCTAAACAAGTTTCAATCAAAATTATATTGTGGTTGGTAGGGAATGGAATGGTGAAATTCTTGCTCCCTTATTCTTCCTAATGTGATGCAAAGAGAACAAGGGGTTGTGCTTAAATTCAACTCCATTAAGTTAGTTAATGTTTTCCAATGAGTTAAATTTTGTACATTTAAATCCGCAAACCATCAGATTCCCCTTGTGGATCAACTCGAATCTATTATACATTTTGGTCAGACTGTTGACCTTTTATGCTGATTCGGATTTATAATTGTTAAAATTGGTTCTTTTATGTTGATTCGGAGTTATAAATATTAAAATAGGTTACCTCTTAATACAACGATAAGAAGCTTATTTATGTTAAAATACTATTTTTATGATACAAATCGAGGGTTTCTTTTAGTTATTTCTTGTTGTTTCTCTCTCCATCACTCAAGCTCATCCTTCCTGTACGGCACCTTCATGTCCGGGTCTAATGGCCCTACTACCGTTGTCATCATGGTCCCGCCATGATTTCTTCATCTCTCTGAGCGTTTTATCGTCTCAAAGGATCCTCAAGATGATCAGGATGCAGTGAAGAAGAGAATACGCAGGTCTGAGCCGTTGGATCAAATCACAGGGCGGGGGGGGCATCTTTCCTTTGCATCAACGACCGGAGAGAACCAGAGAAAGACACACACAGGTCACCAGCAGCAGGCAGAGCAGCACGATTTCACGGAGAGATACAGAACAGATGGAGCTGCCGTTCTTTCTTCAGGCGGTGGGCCGGCAGCGGAAGCCCTCGCCGGCGGCGAGTTCTTCGGCGGCGGCGGCGGTCTCGTGGAGGGCGGTGACGACGGCGGCGGGGGGGCCGACCCGGCAGCGGCGGTCCACCATCTCCCGCACCTTCGCGGGCTCGCCGGAGAAGACGGCCTCCACCGACCCGTCGCGGCGATTGCGGACCCACCCGTTGAGGCCGAGCTCTCGCGCGTTCTGCACCGTCCAGTCCCTGAAGTACACCCCTTGAACCCTCCCCTTGATCACCACCTTCACCTGCCCACCACAAGAGAGAGAATGAGAGAGACGAAGGGGGGATTTCAGCCGGAGAGAGAGAAACAACAAGTGGATCCGCGAGAGATAGGGAGAGAGAGGATGGCGGTGAAGGATGGGTTACAGAGAGGATGGCGGCGCTCGCTTGATCGCCACCTTCTCCTGCCCACCACGACACAGCGAGAGAGAGGGAGAGAGAGAGAGAGAGAGAGAGAGAGAGAGAGAGAGCGAGGATTTGAACCGGAGAGAGAAACAACGGTTGGTGGGTCATCAAGAGAGAGAGAGAGAGAGGGGGGGGTTAGAGAGAGGATGGCGGTGATCGGTTGCTCACTGTGTTGGAAGGGGTCGCCGGCGGAGGGGTAGCAGAGGCCATTGAGAAGATCGCGTTCATCGGAGCCGCAGAAAGCTCCGCTCCAGCCGTTCGGCGCTGAATATCGAACAACGGGATGACGTCATCGATAAGGGGCTGACCCTCTTGTTCGGGACACGTGGCATCTCGTGCACCGTCCAAAACCCGGCGTGAGATGAAAGCGCCTCTGACCTTCATTATTGGGCCACATCTTGAGGCCCTGGGCCGGGCCGAGCTTTCAAACGAACTGCTTGGGCTTTCGCTATTGGGCTTGATTTTAGACCCAAAAAAGTTCATCGCGCCGAGCCCCGCAGCGGACAACCGGCCCGTTTACACCCTATATCCTCACATGAATACCAAATTTAACCCTAACAATTCTAAAAATTCTTAAAACTCTTACTAACCTCCAGGTCAACGGCGACAGATCACCTTAAAATAAATCCACAGATAAAAGTAGATAAAATGGGCATCACATGGATGACATTCCGGCGAAAAGTCAACGTTGGAGATGGAAGAGAGAGAAGATAGAGATAGAGAGAGAGAGATAGATAGGGACCAGACGAGTAATGATGATAATAATAAAGATGGCGACTCTGGTGTGTAAGGACTAAAGGCTACTTATTACTGGTACAAACAGGAAAGGAAGACCCATTATCGTTGACGGAAACTCGACAAGAACAACGTCCCAGGTGGCGGCGGAGGGGGCCCACACCTCCCCATTCGTAAGCCCACCGCCCCTTCCTTCACTGGCCGTCCCCAGCCTCGCGTTTGGGGGCTTCCTTGATCTCATCCCCGCCATCGTCCTGAAGGAGAAAAGTCAACGGGGAGGAAGAGGAAGGTGCAGAAGATGGCAATGAATGAATCAACCCAAAAATGGAAGAAAAATTCTATTTGTGGAGACGGGGATCAGTCCCACGGAGTTCATCTTATTTGAGTTCTTGGACTAGCCGTGGCCATTAACTGGTTCCATGATGATGATGATGATGATGATGATGATGATGATGATGATGATGATGATGATGATGATTTCAACACAACGGCATAAAATAAATCAATTTTTTAATATTTATCTAAACCCATGATGAAATCGAATGAACCCCTGCGGATATATATGAAGATTTTTCTATCAATCCACTAAAAATAAATTCGAACTACATATTGCGGCACGTATGAGAAGATTCCCCATCTAATTTTCTGACGGCGGCTCCCTATGTGTTCCTCTTAATTTGAATAAAGCCAAATAAAGGAAGAGAGAGAAGAAGACCAACCGGGGCGTCAGAGGTCCACAAGGTTAAGTTATCCCTGAGGAGCTGCATGATCAAGGTGCTGTCCTTGTAGGACTCCTCGCCCAGCGTGTCCAGCTCGGATATTGCCTCATCGAAGGCCTGCATGCGCGAGAAGCCATAATCAGTCAAAGGCATCCATAAGTGACCACCAACATTCATATAGTCAACGGTACCCCAGTTAGATTTCCCCTTTTTCCCATTTTTTAATCTTTTTTTTTTGTTTAACTCGTGGTTGGGGGATCTATCTCAGCTTAGTTCTAGATTTCCCCTGCATGCTTGCATAGAAATAGCAAGTCACAAGATATACAAGCGCCCCACATCTGAACATGGAAATTTATTCTTCATATATTCACACCAACTTACTGTTAACGAATTTTTATTGATCAAATATTGGATATGGCAAGAAGGCACAATACGAAGAAGAAGAAGAAGAAGAAGAAATTTTAAAGAACTTGGCTAATAAGGCAATTGGCTATGATGCTTTCAAAGAAATTTTAGCCCCATGGGCAATCATTTTAACAAATAAAAAAAAAAGGAGTATGCCCAAACCACGTCCACAAATAAAAAATCTACAACTTGAACATGTTCTTATGTGAATTTTCCAAATCCCCAGCCACGCAGTTTTTCTCTAGAAAATTATCTTCCAACAGATTTCAAAAACTTTGCATACTCCCATGAAAATCATTCATCATTCGGATTATGAATCAATATAGAAAAGATGACCAATGAGAATGATACTAATATGGAAAAGAAATATATGATGACACAAATAATACAAGACGTATGAATGATTAAATCAATCTAAGAGTGATTAAACAGAGACTAGAAAGAGAAGAATGCACAGAAAAACTGACAAACCTGCTTTGCAAGACTGCAGGCACGATCCGGGGAATTCAGAATCTCATAATAGAACACGGAGAAGTTCAGTGCGAGCCCAAGCCTGATCGGATGGGTGGGCGCCAAGTCCGCGAGTGCAATGTCCTAAATATGATCAGAAATAAGTGAACAGAACGAATTCCAGAACCCAGCAGCAGCATCTCAAGCAAGGCGAGGGAGCCAGAGGAAGGCCCACATCCCAGGTGATATACCTGGGCAGCCTTGTAGGCCAGCAGTGTGTTCTCTGCAGCCTCCTTCCTCTCGGCTCCGGTTTTGAACTCGGCCAGGTACCTGCAGCGTTCCGAGGATGATGAATCAAGCAAATCCAAGGCATCAAGAAGATGAGATTTCGAGGAGATTCGTCAACCCCCGACCTGTGGTAATCCCCCTTCATCTTGAGGTAGAAGACCTTGGACTCGGCGGCAGTGGCAGAGGGGACGAGGTGGGAATCGAGGAGCTTCAAGATGCCGTCACAGATCTTGCTGAGTTCTGCTTCGATCTTGCCTCTGTAATCCTTGATCAGGGCAACGTGGTCTTCGTTGCCACGGCTCTCCTCCTTCTGCTCAATGGAGGAGATGATACGCCACGAGGCACGGCGCGCGCCGATCACGTTCTTGTAGGCCACCGAGAGGAGGTTGCGTTCCTCCACGGTCAGCTCCTCTGTGTTCACAGCCTTCACGACCTTCTCCATGAACTCGACCATCTCCTCGTAGCGCTCCGCCTGCTCGGCCAGCTTGGCCATGTAAACATTTTCCTCCCGTGAGGATTCCACCAGCGACATCTTCGCTCCTCTAGGGTGATGTCACACTCCCTGCAAACCAGAAACCAGACCAGATCATCAGCTGAGTCTTCCTCTCTGAGAGCGAGAGCCAGAGAGCGAGAGCCAGAGAGTGAGAGCCAGAGAGAGAGATGGATCTCATCGTAAAAAAATGGGGAAAAACAGAAGAAAAAACACACAAGAAGGGGAGACTGAAGGCCAAAAAATCTGAGTCTTACAACCAAACTTAGAGAAACAGAAAGGAATGAACAATATCCAAAATCTCACAACCAAATCGATCGAATCATAAAAAAAATGGATGAACACCGTGAAACGTAGTCATGAAAGGACACAGAACCCCGCTGGATCGGATTCTCTTCCACGACATCGAAAATGGATCATAAAAACCGAAGAAAAAAGCTCGGGAAAAGCCAAAAATTCAGACAAAACCAGAAGGGAAGCTAAGAAAACCGAATCTCCCATATCAGGAGAAACGAAATAAGAAGAACAAACAGACGTGCAAGCAAACACCAGAAACCGCGGGATCAGATCCCAGAACACATTCAAACCCCGGATCCGACCAGGATTAAAAAAAAAACAGAAGATCAGAGCAGATCATAAAGGGCATCCAACCCTAACCCTAACCTCTTCCCCTCTTTCGTCCGCCTTCACCGTCCGCGCAGAGAGCGAGAGAGAGAGAGAGAGACGTAGAGAGAGAGAGAGAGAGAGAGAGAGAGAGAGAGAGAGAGAGAGAAGGAGAGGTCTTTGATCCCAAAAAGGCGTCGCCGCACACGTCCCCCGTCGACCACCCAATAAGATCGCTAGGGGTTTCCACCTGCTTCAGCCTCAAATCCACGGGCTCCCTACGTTTCCCAATTGAGGAACCCCACGAATCCATTCTCGAAAATTCTATTCGCTATTAGTCGTCTTACCTGCGTAGTGAAACGTATACAATTTTTACCTCCCGGTCAAATCCACCGCCCCTTCAACATCCTCCATCTTGCAACACATGGGTCCGTACGTCAACCAATAAGACAACTACGCGATCTCGCACAGGTGGCAAGCGCCCACCGTACTGCTGCAACTGTCGTTCGACAGCTCCTCTACGCATAATAATTTTTCACGGGACACGTGTATTATTCTAAGTATTTATTTAATTTATTTCTAATTATTATTTTAGAAATATTTGGGCCCGGAAGCCCGACTATTCTTAGCTGGAAGCTTGGCTTAAACCGGGCCAGAATTACATCCCATAAAAATCAAAGCCCAACTAAGACATTTAATCCAGGTGGTTAAAGCCCAATTCGGTGTATCCCATTAAGGCCCATTTATAATCCCATATTTATTGATTTAATTATATCCTAAAATGTCGGTTGTAATCTGGCATGGACCCACTAGCCAAAACCTATTTGGCTACACAACCCTAGCTACATTTTTAATATTGATAAAATAAATAAAATAAAATGATTTAAATTTATAAAATTCTTGAAAAGTCACCATCCCATGATAAGTGATCCATGCCGGCATCATACGAGGGACGAGCCATATTAAAAGTTGACTTTTTTGTTCAAGTGGACTCTTGCAAGCTTGAGCAAAATGAACACAAATTGGTCAATTTGCAGCGCAAAATGTCAACTCAGGTCAACATCCCTCTTTTTTGTATCTTACCAAAGATGCTATTGTCGATGGTCAACTGTGGTTATTCACGCAAATAAAAAAATGATGAGATGACTACTGTAAATATTTTTCATGAGGTAATAATAATAGCAACCGTTGAATATTTTGGTCGTGGGATTTTCTCAATAAATTTAATAAATAATAGAAAAAATGTGAGCACAAGGTAGTCGGCCTGCTTTTTGAGGGCAAGATTAAAGACACGGTCCGCCTGCAAGGCCCATTAACATCCACGTGGAAGCCTCGGAAGAGAGACGATATAAATGCGCCAGGCCCATTAAAAAGGCCCAGTATGTGTCCACTTAAAAAGCGCAGATCTGACTCGCCCTAGGAGAAAAGGACCTAAAATGGGCTCGCCGCGAGATGAGGAGAAGAGATAGATCCAATGAGGGCTAGAGAGAGAGAGAGAGAGAGAGAGAGAGAGAGAGCCGGCTGCTATCAAAATGAGGCAAAAAAAAGGATTATATATGCTTTTGGCCCGGGCCAGTATAGACAATCCTTGGTCAACGCTTGATTTTAAGAGATATAATTAATCAATTTATATGATTTGAAAATAAAAAATTATAATCAGGGGTGTCATGCCATTCAGTCCAATATTATTCCAAAGTTAATCTATGTGAATTAACTTCTTGTGTTATCAGTTTGCCCGTAATTAAAAAAAAATCAGGGACTTGAAGCGATTTAAGCAAAAAATCGAGCCCAAGTAAAATAACTACTGATATTATTATATTACCCGTCATTAAAAAATCATTACAAGATAATTTTTTAAAAGCGAAATATGGGGGGATCGTGATTACCAAAGTTAGAATTCCATTAAAGAAAAAAAAAAAAAAGAACATGGAAGGCAGTACTTGTCATTCATTAGACAGCAAAAAAAAAAAATGCTTACAACGATGATGGCACGGTGTTTACATTACGAGGTTGCTCTGTTTCTGATACATTTTGTTCGAGAAAATGCCACAAAGAGCAATCTGAGAACAGCTCGTCTGACAGCAGCTACTCAGTTCCGGCAATCTTCTTCTTCAGATCTTCGATGTCACTGGCCAGCTCTTTTCTGCTCGACTGCAAAAGAAAATAAGATTTTTTCAGCGACGAGCTGAATTCAATCATTGATCCATATGATTCAAGTCCATTAATCATTCTTTTCTGGAAGCTTATAACAAGTTCAATGATCTACTTGTCCGGGGTTCCACTTAACATAATCTCTCTCGTGTTCCAAGAGCGATGCCTGATAATTGCCTATGACGCATCACAATTTTAGATCTTCTCTACATGAATTTCTTGAATAAAGTCCGTTGAACTTCCTGAAAAACATTTATGAATACGCATCTAGATCATATTATATGGATCTCAATCAGGTTGGGTTGTATCCACTGATGCAATGCTTTCAAGTGCAGCTAGGACCAGTTCATTGAAAATAGTCAACAAGCATGGATTGACGGCTAAGAGGGGGTCTCTTCCCTCCAAATTTTGAAATTAGAAAAAAGAAAGGCTAGATTATTAGCTAATCTGGAAGGTGGGCGTGGAGAATACGTTAGAACTGCATCACACACCGAGACCAAATCGTGCACCTAAAGAGATGAGTCAACTCTATTTTGTTGATGATTACCTTTGAACTGATGGCATATTACTCTAACATAAAATCAAAGTTAATAACTGTTATTTTGATCAGGGGAAATAACACAAAAGTCAACTTATGTGTGAGGGGACTTGTTGGAAATAGTTTTATATTGAAATAAAATTGGAATAGAGGTCAAAAAGATGTGCCTGCTGCTCCATTCATGTGAATAGGGCTAGAGTTGGATAACAAACTAGTCTAACTTAGGAAAATAAGAATCAGTATCTTGTAAGTAACCCAAAAGACAAAAATATATGACTCCCTGATATTAGAGGAAAAGGGTTAAGAGTTACCTTGAAGAGAAGGTATCGGTAGACGAACCAGCCAGTGTATCCAAGACCAACCAATTCCATGATCTTTGGGAGCTGAGAGGAACATGAGAAGTGATTTTTCAGAAAATATTTAACATTTTATAAGGTGGCTAGGAACGGAAAATTTGATAAATATTACTAAAATACGTATTTTCCATAGCCTAGATACAGAATTTTATAAAATTTCCCAAATGAAAGAATACAAATAGAAAACAGTCAGGAATGTACCAGAGGGACAGAGTTGATGGCGCCAATCACAATGGAAGACAGCCATACCGCCACAAGAGCACCTCCTCCATAGATCAGCACCGTTGACTTGTTGTCAATGCCATCCCACTGCCGCAGAACAGATCATAATAAGTTCTCAGATTTAAAAAAAGTTCAGGTAAAAATCATATAGCTTGGAGAAAGCACTTACCTTCTCCTTCAAATCTGTGAAGAGATCTTCAACTTGAATGGAACCTGAACCCTCTTCTGAAGAAGTTGCCTTCACCACGAGCTGGGAAAATCTGCGTGTATCTGTGTAAATTAAAAAAAAATTATATCGAGTCAAAATTTGTCTTGTATCTGTGCCATCCATCCTTGGGAATAATTAGGTAATATGAAAAACATGCTCCAATGATTGAAATGATCCAAAATTTTTTTTTTTCATATCAGGGATGAGGTGGGTGCAATTTGAACAACTGCAAAGAAAAGGCTCCGTTAGTTGTTCATCAAGTCAGAAGATTGATTTGCAAAGATAATTATTATTTATTATTTTACTCATTAAAAAAAGGTTAGATTCTAAAAACTAACCATCAGATATGAAAAATACCCAGAAGAGTGAGGGTTAAACATTCGTAGGGAGACAAGCCTTTAGATGTTTATCAAATAAGACGAAAATTTTGGACAGGTATTATATTTTCACAATTTAAAAAAATCCTGCATCAACAAGAATCACATAACCTTGACTGAAAATTTTGCATTGTTAATTAATTTATAATCTGATTTAAAATTCCTTCGATTATATCCACAAGGTACCCAGAATCATCAATTCGAGCATCTTGGCCAGGAGGGCCGCAAATAGCAGAGGCGAAACCCTAGCAAGGGGAAGGCATGACCCCACAGTCCATTCCTGATTGAGGATCCTCTTTCGGATATAAAACTCCATGATTCATACAAGCTAAAACTGAGAAACACTTCATATTCATTTTCTCGATCGGGATCGAGGCATAAAAAGCAAAGCCGACCGTCTCACCCTCCCGTCAGGACATTTATGGTCGATCAGTTCAAAACAGCGAGCATCGAATTCGAGATACATTCGAACAGGAGGAGCCCTAGCGTAATCTTCCTCAGGACACCACGAGAAAAAAGGCACAGCAGTGGAGGAGGAGGACAAGGAGAAAGAAGAGCAGGTCTCCCTACAAATCAAACCCCCTTCCAGCCATAAGAGACCAAACCCTACACTCACCGCCTCATTCCTACTGCTATGAGCACTGCGGCAAGGAGGAACAAGGAGAGAGAGAGAGAGAGAGAGAGAGAAGCAGAACCTGAGAGGAGAGAGCAGGAGAGCGCCCGGCGATGGGGCGAGGGCAGCGGCGGGAGGAAGAGGAGGGGCGAGCGGGGGTTGCCGGCCGCGGCGACCGGAAGGCGGCCGGTCCCGCCGACTGCCGCCGCCGCCGCAGAAGAGAACGCCGCCGCCGACGCCGCCATTGACCTACGCCGCTCGAAGAGGGAGCTGGGCTCGGTGGTTGACCTCTTGCCAGAAAAAGCCTTCCACAGTTTTGGTGTGGTCGGCCTGCGAGAGCACGTTATCTTCTCCGCCGCCGCTCTCTCTCTCTCCCTCCTCCAACCCCTTCCCCCTCTTATTCGGCGCCACGGCGCCTCCTCCCGCCACGTGGCACCCTCCCACGCCTGATTGGTCCGCCCAATATCTCGAATCCACCGGCGCCTCCTTAGCCTCCATTCCATGAATTAGAAGATAAGAGAGAGAGAGAGAGAGAGAGAGAGAGAGAGAGAGAGAGAGAGAGAGAGAGAGAGAGAGCTAGAGAGAGAAATTTATTTATTGATTTCTATTTTCAAATTTTCACAACATTGACACAATATGCACTACCCACAAGGAATACATATTTATGCATCATCGATTAATAAAAAATAAGACATTTCCAGCAGTAAACAATAACATATTGTTTTAAAAAAGAGGAATTTATTCAAAATATGCCCCAGCCCAGTATAAATTGGGCAAGGTTTTTCCTCATATCATATGCCCAGGCCCACTAACACCGTGGGCCTCAACATACACTCGGCCCGCATAAAAAGCCCGAAAATGATCTCTACCCGCGTCTATCCAAGAGAGAGAGAGAGAGAGAGAGAGGAGGGATAGTCAGACAGTTCCTCAGTCAGACACCTAAATTAAGTGTGTACGTCTTCAAGTCAAACTCTAGATCATCGTAGGTTTTCTCTCTCTTCAAAGTTCTTCTGGGGGGCTGGTTATTCTCCTTCGTGGTCAGAGCTGGCCAGCTCCATCGTCCTCAGCTCGGCAGCAGCTCCTCGTCTGGTTCGTCGTCGGCCCACGACGCAATGGCGAGGGTGTGGCGGCCGCCGCAGGCCACCGCCGCCACATGCCAGAGCCCGGATGGCGGAGCGCCGCCGGGTGGCGGGAGGTCAACGGGGACCTCCATGGGGTGGCCGGTGGTGATCTTCTTCCCATAGCCGAGCCGGCCATGGTCGCCGCGGCCAAACTGCAGAAGAACAGGATCAGTTGACCCTGAGATAAATGGAAAATCTAGCCTAGATGGATTCGGCAACGTTTGACCATCCAGATCTTAAATTGAGATTGGCCATTCTTGAATGAGTCAACCCGATTATACTTTAAAAATCTGACCCTGACCCTGACCCTGACCCTGACTCTGATCCTGATCCTGATCCTGATCCGGGTCAGGCTGGATTGGTTGACTTTGGGCACGAGCAAGATGGAATTGGAAATCCTACCAGATTTGGAAATGGGAGACCCGGGCAATCTATAATTCCTTGGCTGAATTGAGCTCTAAGAACGGGGGAAATACTCACAGAGAACATCCGTCCGTCGCTTGTTCGAGCCACTGAATGGGTGCCGCCGCAGGACACCTGAGAATAACGAGGAGAGTAAGAAGAAACTAATCCAAGATTGAGAGAGAGAGAGAGAGAGAGAGAATATTCTTCATGGGTCAACTATTTTTTGACAGAATTAACGAAAATAAGGTTCGAGATTGGGCGGCGCTCGGTGTTTCATTGACCTGAACGAGCTCATTTTATTGGTGAGACGTGGACTACGGACTCCTGGGTAGAACCCAGAAAACAGGAAGAAATCAATCAAAGAGAAAGAGAGAAGATATTCTTCCAAGGTCAACAAGCTTCTTCAATAAAATAAGTTCAACATAAGACGGGGTAATGACCAGTATTTCATCTGAGATCTAGAGAGAGAGAGAAAGAGAGAGAGAGAAGATATTCTTCCAAGGTCAACAAGCTTCTTCAATAAAATAAGTTCAACATAAGACGGGGTAATGACCAGTATTTCATCTGAGATCTAGAGAGAGAGAGAAAGAGAGAGAGAGAGAGAGAGAGAGAGAGATCATGGCTGTTGTCTAGCCGATCTGGGCAAGTTAATTTCGGGGAAATACCTGGGCAATGGACTCTCCATCCAGGAGCTGAACCTTCTGCGGCACCATCTTGCTGCTCTTATCATCCCCAAATCCAAGCCTTCCATGCTCGCCCCTTCCCCACGCATACACCTGCAGGCGTGTTGATTCATCCAAACCCATGCATGGTTTGCATGTCAACGCAGAGCTTAATAATCCCCAGGATAAATCAGACGAGAAACTTAATCTAAATTGATAAACATATGCATCTGGATTATACGCACATAAATGGTAAGTTGACAAGTAAATAAAGTACGTTTATCAAGGAATGATGACCATCACGGCCAACTCATCTCTAAAAGATGAAGAACAAACGCCATTCAAAGACCCCAAGATTTTCAAAAAAAATAAAATAACCAGGATTTGTGAATTAATGCAGTCAACTGGTATGCTATTCGATTCTTGGAGAAGGAAACCTGGAGGTCTTCAGGCATTCAATAGAACCAGAGGTCTTTGTGAATCATGACCACATTTTTGGCATGTATTTAATATAAATAGCTAATCAATGAAGCAAGATGCGACAGGCAGGAAAAATCGAAAGGTGGGAGATTAATTGTGGCCAAATAAAAATAAAATTGGAAAAATAATGAGTACCTCCCCCTTATCAGTTAACGCGGTAGAATGCCATCCCCCTGCAGCGATATCAACCTAGAAAAATGAGAAAATCAGACCGCAGAGGCATAGAAAAGGAAACTGAGTTCCACAAGATGAATCCTAAAAAAAAATAATGGGCATAAATATATAAGGAAGAAACGTCGACCGTAAATTAAAATGTAAAGCTACTTGTCAACCAAAAAAAAAATATCAGGCACAGGATTTATTATTATTTTGAATAGATGATTTGATCAAAATTAATATAGCTCGGGATGAATTCTGCGCTACCTGAGTATGTGCCAGAGATGAAACCATGGTGCCTAACTCATGACCAAGAAATCCAAGGCCTTGGTTGATCTTGATTTGGAACTATAAGTAATGTTCTACAGTTCGTACGATTCTGTTCACGAATCTACCAGGGGTACACTGAATCAATGATTTCCGAATGCGAATCGGATCCCTAGTCAGGCTTCTTTCTCCTTATCCTCCTCTCTTCATCCTTCATCCCCAACTGGGGATGATGAATTTTTTGGAAACTGAATCCAACCAAGCTATAAATATCAGCCTGATATCAGCATATTTCAACAGTTTTTTCGTTTTAGTGTTGGGGGGATGATCACGCTCTGAAGCTGGATATGAAAAGGTAGATTCTTCAACTCAGCTCTAAATCAGTTGATTCTGTGAAACATGAACACGATTAAATTAGTCTAAATTCAAGATAAATGTTAGCGTGACAAGTGATACCATAGTTAGAATAATTTACTCTTATGATGCAACAAAAACAAGGTGTTCCAAATAACTGTTTTACATCTACCAGCACACGCTAGGCCCTGTGCATTCAAGGGGTTTATCTCTGATAAACATTCTAGTCACGGTTCAGGTTTATAGGACCCGCTTGACATTAATTACGCTTATGAAGATCCACACATCTCCGCATAAAAACTCGAGAGTAATCAAGGCATTTAAAAACGTCATGGCCCTAAGTATACATCTTAAAGAGAGAGGAAGCAAGAAAATTGAGAGCAATTTAATCAAAAATTCAAAGAACCGATGAGAGATTCAAATTCTGTACCAAATAATTAATAAAAATACTCAATTAATCAATCCAAAAATGAGAAATTTTTTCAGAATGCTGACAATAAAATGCAAAAGTCAAGTATATTCTCAAACTGTTACAATAGATGATTACTGACGGGAGCCGTCTACATTGTCCGGCAATATGAGGAAATGAATTTACAGGCTTTGGTTCAGACAAGTATTCAAGATTTTGGTAACGCTATCAAACCAACCAACCACACTGCCTGATATCAACATTCAACAAGTTTACAGATTTCCTCATGAAGAACGATGACTACTTTATTGGTTAAAAAATTTAGGCTCAGCCAATACGGAAGCACTGACTCACATATTACGTTACTGACTTTTCCAAGGTTGCCACCAACTGACTAAGCATAATGATTCATTACACATCCTAAGATTCAAATATTATAAATCTATAATTTAGTATCAGAAGGTTAATGATCATCACAACAAAATGCAAAGTTCAGGTCTCTAATACAAACCAAGTTGAGATCAGATAGCCCTTGAACAGGAATAGGGTGTGATCTTGGTTGAGTATCTCCGGTTCCAAGCTGGCCATATTCGTTATTTCCCCATGCCCACAGTATTCCATCCTCTGTAAGCGCCAGGTTATGAAATGCCCCAACAGCAATCAGCTTCACCGTTTCAAGTCCTTGTACTCGTACAGGAGTAGAAATTTGCTTTCTACGATAAAAAACATCCGTTGTAAGGATAGAAAGAGAATAATGCGAGCAAGCAGACAGAAAAAGGCTTGAAAAACTTGAGGAAATGCATACATGTCTCCTGGAGGCCACGGTTGACCCCAGGTCCACACATGTCCTTCATGAGTAAGCACCACAGAGTGGGTACCTCCAGCAGCCACCTGAAATAGATTAGTAACAGATGATTGATAAGCATTCATCGTGACGAGATTTAAATATTCCAGAGACAGGAAAGGACAACAAACGGGATGCAGGCATGGGAAGGTCATGTATTGCAATATTATAATTTTTATTTTTTGAAAATAATATGCTGGTTATATAAATCTACAAAGGCTGAAAGTAAATAGGGCAAAGGGTCTACAACGAAATGGCCTAAGCTACACAGAAAAATATTTTTTCTTTCGTTGAAAAAAGTGACCTAGTAATTAATTCCATCAAATCCTTGAAAAAAACAGACCAAGACAGCACAGATGGTGTCCCCTTGGTATTTACACACCATTCCTTTAAAGCAGTTACTTCTCATAGTCGCACAGCGCCCTTTGTCTCGATGTTTCCTATTTAGAAAGTCAATAATCAGCCTCGAGGACTATACTCAAGAAATGTTTTCAGCATAAAAAATATGCTTCATCAAGACTGCAGATATAAGGAGTTCTGTCTGGGTCTTCAAGACGGGGAAAAACGGACAGTTAGTAACCATTTCAATCTCATTTTAACATTTCTGAGGAAACACCCTCTTTTTTTTTTTCACTGCCAATATGACTAATCAACTTACCTTGAGAGAGTTTTTTGATGAGGAAAAATTGCAATATACTGGAAAAAATACAGTAAGTTTTTGGGGAAGAAAGGTGACGATATTGCAGGTTCATATGATCAGTAAAGATTTTCCTCACCTGACGAACAGAAAGTCTGGGAGCACATCTCTGAGGGATTGAAATGTCTCTTCTAAAGGCTCTGCCATGTTCATCCATCCGCTCAGGCTCCTCCCCACATTGTCCATACTCATTCCCTCCTGAACAGTCGCAACAAAAAGATGATAAGGCCGCCCTTTTTTTTTAGTTGATATCCATAACACAAAGCGACTAGTAAAACTATGGCTAAGGGAGAAACACATATATAAATAATGAATAATCATACCCCAAGCATAAGCGTGGCCTTGATCATCTACAGCGAGACAGTGCCACCCCCCAATAGCTGCCTGAGTACCAAGATCCACAAGATGAACTTAAAAAAATCAATCCACTGATTTAATTGAAGAAATATACTAAACAATGGATGCCTAATGAAGCACACATCGGTAGTTCATACCTGGATGATTTTGACACTGGAGAGGGATTTGACGAGGCTGGGAACGCTCTCGGTCTTCTTATCGGGAGGATGTCCCAGCGTGCCCCTCTGGTTCCATCCCCAAGTATATAGCTGCGTTTATCCAAGAAAAATCAAGAGCAGAAGAGAAACAAAACGAACATGATCAAGAAGGAAGGATCTCCTCCTTCCGGGGGAAAAAAAAAAGGAAAGATAGATGCATATCGGCATACATTCCCGTTTTCGCATATGGCGAGGGAGTTCCTACTGCCGGCGACAACGGCGACAACGTTCTTCGATTCCAATGACCTTATGCTGTACACCCAATCCTTCTCTTCCCAATCCCCCATCCCCAGCTGCCCGTCCTCCCCCGAGCCCCTACGATTCACAGCCATTATCATCCCCAGTTAGCGCCGACTATCCATCAGAATACGATGAAATGTCGCCACAAGTTTCCGAGCCGAGGAAGAAACACGCACAATCTCCTCACTGCTCGCACTTAGCAACAGAGCAGAGAGCAGAAAGTAGAGAGAGAGAGAGAGAGAGAGAGAGAGAGAGAGAGAGAGAGAGAGAGAGACTGACCAAGCGAGGACGATGGAGCTGCTGCTGGTGTTGGCCATGGCGGAGAACCCTCGCCGGCGCTGACTGGAAACTCCCGAAAGTGGCGACCGAAGCGGATCAAGGCGAGCCCTTTGACTGAAATGTAATCCAATCTCCGCCGTCCGTGGGCGGATCAAGAATTGCGTCACCTTTTAGATTCCCGCACGTTGATTTGAGTGTGGTCCCCACTCTCCCACTATCTTCACCGTAAAGTGGACTCCGGCACAGCCACTCCATAACCCGCCGCGTATCCCTGAGTTGACATGAAATTCCTACTTTAACCCCATTCCACGTGGGGTATCGTGGCGTTTTTTGGATAAACGTCCGCCTACCCGTCATGTTCATATCCGTACCCGATAAGGATTCGACAGCGGTACACTTTTCCTCGAGTGGCCGTAGCCGTCCCGCCGAAGCGGGTGGTGCTGGCGGCCCCTCTCTCTCTCTCTCTCTCTCTCTCTCTCTCTCTCTCTCCTTCCTCTCTCCTGCCTCTCTCTCTCTCTCTATCCTTCCTCTATCCTGCCTCTCTCTCTCTCTCTCTCTCTCTCTCTCCATCGGCGGCGGCGCGCAGAGAGAGAGAGAGGGATGGCGCCGGGATTGCTTTCCTCTTGCTGTGCCGGCGGCGGCATTGGCAGCAGCGCCGTGAATAGCCTGGTCCTTCGGAAGGTCGTGTGTTCTACAGTAAGGTCCCATGGAGGAGATGGAGGCCGATTTTCCGGCAGCCGCCACAGCAGCAGTTCCTTCTACCATCGCGTAGACGGCAGATTTTGTGCCTCCAATGTCCTAATGATGGGGGAATTCTCCGGAAGAGGAGGAGGCGCTAGGATCATTGTCAAACCCTGCAATGCTCAGAGGAAGAATGAGGCCTCGGGGCGGGGGATTGTAGAGGAGGAGGGGGATACATTGGAGATTACTAGATTCCAGCAGGCTGGCTTGTGGACTGCGGAGGCGGCGTATATTTTGTGGCTCTTTCTCCTCCCTTATGCGCCGGTAGATATCCTGCTCGAGGAACGGAATTCGGTGGTCAGAGATCTCACTGGTTTTCTTAGACTTATTTTGGTCTGATGTTTCAGGGGGATCCAGTGTGGGCGATCTCGCCGGCGACAGTGAGTGATCTGCTGGGCCTCTCTCTGAATTTCTTCTTCATCTTGCCGATCATGAATCTTGGTATGTTTGAACTATTCGTCACTGATCTTTTGTGCATTCTTCAATTAGTCTTCTAGTAATTAATTCAAATCACGCAGACGTTTTCGTGATTTAATTTCCTTTCATTCATTTACTGTATTCAGGGGAAATCAGTGACTACATTGCATATAGAGAGAGAGTTCCGGATCGATCTGTCCTAATTGAACACTAGGCTCCCGGGGATTCCCCATCCTAGCCCTTCTCTCTTTGATCATCTCGATGTTACTGTAAACACTCCATCCATGATGAAGTCATCCAAGCTATCAAGCTAATACCCTTCATTTCTTGATACATACTATAAATATTCTCATCTGGAATAATACATTACAATATAGAATTGCAACAAATCCATGATTCAGATACTGAGGAAATGCGTTATCATCGGGTGTGAATATCCCTTAAACCCTTGTTTCAATCTAAACCATGGTTGTAGGCCAATAGGGCGATCTATGAACATGATCATCACAAACACTCAAAATATTTTCATCTGGATATGCTCTAAAAATACCTTCATAAATATACATTACTACAGTTGATCATCATTGATATAGTATAAAATACCTTCATTTCATGATACATACTCTAAATATACTGTAAAATGCCTTCATTTCATGATACATACTCTTAAGTATTCTCACCTGGAATATATATTACAATAGAGAATTGCAATAAATCCATGATTTAGATACTGAGGAAATGCGTCATCACCGGTGTGAGTATCCCTTAAGTCCTTGTTTCATTTTAAACGACGGTTTAAGGCCAAGAGGACGATCTATGAATATGATCATCATAAAATAATTTTAAAGGCTATCGTCCTCCTTCTAAGTGCTTACCGCATTGAAATCAACCCTAGAAATGCATGAATGGTTGAATCTGGAATACCATGTCTCACTTGAGTTCATTATTACGAGCTCCTGAGGAAGCTCAGCCGTATATGGCAAACTAATTAGTGTCTCCGATTTCTTGGCAGTATAGCCGGCATTCATGTTCTCGAAGCACCAGTTCTTCATCCCGTAAGGATCATCCTAAAACACCCAAATGTCTCATTTATTTCCCCAACAATCATATATTCTGGTAAAAATAGCGCGGATACTTCTTAACGATTAAATTCTGATTCATCTCTTCATTTTTCTTCAGATGTCTGAAGGATTATTCAATTTTGTAATCGGGTGGACGCTCATGTTCGCTCCATTGCTATTCAGCGACTGCCGGAGGGACAGATTCAAAGGATCACTAGACATATTGTGGGGATTTCAGATGTTTCTCACGAACAGTAAGTTGGAAAATTCCCATTTCTAGCCCACATTCCCCATTTCGGCAAAACCTTCGCGATCATGGGCATGATCTTGATTCAAACCTGCAGCTTTTCTAATACCCTACATGGCGATCCGACTTAATGCGGCCAGTGGGGTTGACTCGCCCAAGGAACCGTACAAGCTTGTCTCATCATTGACTAGAGCCGCCCCGACGGTGGCCATAATTGGCGGGGCAGTGTGCCTGTTCTCCCCATTGTGGGCCATATTTGGCCGACCGGACGTTGACTTTGGGGGTTGGTCCGAGCGGGTGGAGTTCTTGGGAAGGTACCTTGGGTCAGAGAGGCTTGCCTATGCCTTCATATGGGATATCGTCCTCTATTCCATCTTCCAGCCATGGCTGATCGGCGACAACCTGGAGAATCTGAAGGAGAGCTCGGTGGGATCTGTGAGGATTCTCAGGTTTGTTCCTGTTCTGGGTTTGATCGCTTATCTTCTCAGCTTGAGGGATGATAAAGAGTTCTAGATCGGCGTAGATCCTGGTTGCTTTCTCACAAATCTGAGATTTTCTTGAAACAGATATATATATATATATATATGTTCCATGGATCAAATAAATTTGCTGCTTCTGAGTGCTGAAGATTTCATTGGATCGGTGTAGATCCTAGTTGGTTTCACAGAAAGCTGATATTTTATTCTTCAACAAAAATAATCTATGCATACATATTATATATATATATATATATATATATATATATATATATATATATATATATATATATTATTTCCATATTTGTGTAATTGAATAAATCGGATGATGGATGTTTCATCGTTCCAGTTAGTAAATAGAAACATGCTGGGCGATTCTCTTTGTGCTGTTGCTGCATGAAAGTTTATATTAGCAGTTTATTTGCTTCGATTTTAGTTTTAATTTTTGGGATAATCATATTTTTATTCAGTCAAATTGCGTGTTTTGTAAAATATTGAGGATAGTTCATGGTATCAATATATATATATATATATATTGCAATTGCACATCTCTCTCTCTCTCTCTCTCTCTCTCTCTCTCTCTCTCTCTCTCTCTCTCTCTCTCTCTCTCTCTCTCTCTCTAGGATGGTGATTCTCTTCTCCTTTCATAGTATATGATGTCAATGTCTGATAACTTTCCCATCCTCTCTCTCTCTCTCTCTCTCTAGGATTTGGAATTATTCTTCCCCTTTTCATGACATATAGCGTCGATGTCTCACAACTTTCCCATTTTCCTTCTTTCCCTCTCCCCCCCCTCTCTCTCTAAGAAGAAGAATTAGACAGACAATAAAAAGTACAAAGATTATTGATAAAGTATATAAATTTACCTACCCGATGGCAATCCCGTACGCCTTTTACTTAGCGAGAGAGAGATCGAGTTAGAGAGAGAGAGAGAGGCGAGTGGGGATGTCGTCTTCACTGGCCCGGCCCAATTATGTGGGTTTGGAGCGCAAGGTCAACCCCGTGGAGGAACCTCCATGGGTTGATGTAGAGGAGTTGAAGTGGGATAGAAAGTGGAGGGAATAAAGTCAAAGGGGAGAGACGCAGCCGCCAAACAGCAGTCTTTGGGATTTACGATGGCGATGGAGCATCTTTCCTCTTTTTTTCCCCTCGGAATACGATTCCCCCAGAGTAGGATAGGCTGGAACAAAGATTCTCCAAATACAGATAGATAGAGAGAGAAAGAGAGAGAGAGAGAGAGAGAGAGAGAGAGAGAGAGTATAAGCTCTTTGACGGTGGAGTGTTAACTGTGAGCAGAAACTCCTTGTTAGACGGTCCATGGGCAGCTAAATAGAGAGAGAGAGAGAGAGAGAGAGAGGGTCTATAGCGTCTTTGATAGTGGAGTGTTAACAGTGAACAGAAGCTCCTTTTTAGACAGGTCTATTGGGAGCTAAATAGATAGATGGATAGATACAGAGAGAGAGAGAGAGAGAGAGAGAGAGAGAGTGCATATAGAGGGGTAGGAGGTGGGGTGAGAGAGGGGGTGTTAATCTGTATCGCTTGAGAGGAACCCGCGGGCAGAAGGCCCTTCCAAAGCAGGTTCTCATGTCAGAAAAGGCAAGCCTTCTCTCTCTCTCTCTCTCCCTGTGCTTGTTTGACAGCCCTCTCTTGGGTCTTCGTCCTCGCAGCTCTACTGCATGGTCCTGCGGATGAACATCGACTGCGACGGCTGCTACAAGAGAATCCGGAGAGCCCTCCTCCATATGCACGGTGAACAGACAGCTCTCTCTCTCTCTCTCTCTCTCTCTCTCTCTCTCTCTCTCTCTCTCTCTCTCTCTCTCTCTCTCTCTCTCTCTCTCTCTCTCTCTCTCTCTCTCTCTCTCTCTCTCTCATCTCTCTCATCTCTCTCTTGATTTGGATGAAAGAGGATCTGGACAGCCACTGGATAGAGAAGAAGGAGAGCAAGGTGACCGTTTGCGGCTCCTTCGACCCGCAGGCGTTCGCCATCAAGATGCGGTCGTTGACCAACCGCCGCGTCGAGATTCTCCAGACAACCGAGCTCCCCCACCCTTCCGCCGCCGCCGCCCAGCTCGAACGCGGCGCCGCCGCAACGACCAAACCCGAAGACGCCAAAGGCTACAACAGCGACGGCAACAACAGCAGCAACAGCGCCGCCGCCGGCAATGCGACCAACAAGAAGAAGAAGAAAAAGAAGAAGAAGAAGAAGGTGCAGTTTGATACCTGAAGAGGAAAGACGGCGGCGCCGCCGCCTCCGACGAAACCCAATGTTCTCGGGCAATGTTCGGACTTGACAAGAACTCGGGTGGTGACGTCGATAAGATAATCAACGGGCCGGGCCGAGTCGAGGTAATACCTCGGCCCTCAGAAAAGCCCGGCACACATATAGAGAGAGATGACCGGAGATTACAGCTATATATACATATATATATACATATATATATATATATATAGATATAGAGAGAGAGCCTCATGAGATCTTGAGACCCTGATGTGACAAGAATAAAGTCTCCAAACTTATAGGTCAACGCTGGCATCTATTTTTTCCATTTTCATTTATAAAACGATCGCATTTATTTTCCCCAATTGGCAGAAAGAAGAAAAAGTACATATATGAACCCAGTATTTCCAAATTTTTAATAAAAAACTCGAAGTATGAAATATTTATGGAGGGATTTTTTAGAAAGTTTACTTATTAAAAAGAAGAATTATCCAATTATTTTTCATATCAATTACGTATAGTTTGCATATTGCTAGTGGTATAGAAGCCCCTCGATACCTGGTCTCCCTCTGCCATCTGCTACCCACATAATCTTGGTGTTTATATAAAAAGAATCAATTAATGCAAAAATAATATGAAATAATTAGCTGCCCAAATTAACTTAAATTAGCACCACAAATTTAAGCAAATGGAGTAAATTATTATTTGAAACTACCTTTTTCCCCATGAAAAATGGGTTATATGAATAAATCAAACCACAAATCTTTCTAAAGGAGTTGTAGACGGCTCTCAATCTCCAGGATTAAAACCCTCCTATGATGGGACGAGCACTGTCAATCAGAAGCCTAACAACTTGAATTTTAATTTTAAAATTTTTAAATATTTTGAATGAAAAATGCGATTTTGAAGGAATCAAGCCACTCTCATCTGTCTCTAGGTGTTCTAGACAGTTGAGCTCACGCGGGTTTCTCAGTTTCCAAAATAAAAATGGCATTTTTGATGAGGTAAATCGTTAATTTGAAAACATACAGTATGAATTTTAATCAAGAAATTCAGCTTTTTTTCATGAAAAAATAGGAATTTTGAAGAAATAAAGACACTGATCCGCCTCCAAATGCTTTGGGTAAATTATTAATTAGAACCCCACAATTTGGACTTTAATTACCAAATTCAGCTCTCTTTTTTTTCAGAAAAAAATGGGATTTTTGAAGAAATCAAACCACGCTCATCCTTCTCCGGGCGTTCAAGATAGCTGAACTCACATGGGTTTTTCTCAGTTTCTAAATAAGGAAAGCCACCTCTGATGAACTTAAACAGGCGAGGGGGTCAACGCCTGGTCCTCTGGTACTCCCCCTCCTCATCCGGGAAGGAAGAGAACAAGCGGAACGTGGACGTCGCCACATCCCTCCAGTCTTCTGGGAATATACCTCAAAAAAAGAAAGGGGATGCCAGCCGCCGTTGACTCTGGGGAACCCGAGACAGACCCACGTGGCGTCCCAGGATATGGCGCGCAGCTCAGGTCGGCTTCCGCATGTTCCGGCCGGCCCGGATGACCTCATCCACTAGGAGCAACTGCGACGCGATGACGGGCCTGCAAGAGCTCCAACAAAATGGGGTCAAAGCGGAGGTCAGCGCGAGGTCAACGGGGTCAATCGAGGTGGGACTTACCCGGAGTTTATGATCTGCCGCTTGACGGAGTAGTTGTCGAAGATGCCCTCCAGCTGGGGATCCATCGGCTCCCCGGTGTGATGATTCAGGCCCACAATATTCCCTCTGTCGTGCTCCCCCTGAACGAGATGGATGATGATCCGTGAATCTCTCTCTCTCTTCAAAAACCCTCAAGTTTCGATGAAACCCACTTGGAATTCGGGCAAGCTAGAGAGAGAAAGATATATATACATACATAGAGATATATATATATATATATATGGATACATAGATAGACAGAGAGAGATATGGATGGATAGATAGAGAGAGAGAGATGGATAGATAGATAGATAGCGAGAGAGATGGATAGAGAGAGAGAGAGATGGATAGGTAGATAGAGAGATAGAGAGAGATGGATGGATAGAAAGAGAGAGATGATAGATAGAGAGAGATGGATAGCTAGATATAGAGAGAGATGGTTAGATAGATAAAGAGAGAGAGATGGATAGATAGAGATATATATATATGTAGAGAGAGAGAGAGAGAGAGAGAGAGAGATGGACAGACAGATAGAGAGATAGAGAGAGAAAGAGAGAGGGGCCTACTGTGAGGGCAATGATGACATCCTGGGTGTCGAGGCCAGAGTTCTCCGAGAGTGTCTTGGGTATGACCAGGAGGGCGTCCGCAAAGGCCTCCACGCCGAGCTGTGCCCGCTGTTCAGAAGAGCCAGATTAATCGTCATGAGAAAATGTGAAAGTAGAGCTAGCGGGCATACGATGATCTTTCTACTCTCTCTTTAGAGAGAGAAAAAAAAAGGACGAGGGTGAAGAGAGAGAGAGAGAGAGAGAGAGAGGACGGCACTTACCCCCTTCACAGTTTTCTTCACATTATTGATCAGATGCTGCCTGGCGGCGACCTCAAAAGCCCCGGCGCCCTGAGTTTAGTCAGAATAGCATTATTATTAGCTCCATGATGAAGATCTCTTCAAGAGAAAAGAAAAAAAAAAACTAAACCCAAAGAATCAGGAATTCCATATTCAGCATGTTAAAATAAATAACAGACGGTTTAATATTGTTCTCAGAATCAAACACACATATATGGCCAGTCTAGATACAATTTCTGACAACAACAAAGAAGAATTTACTTTATTTGGGCAGGAACAGCACAACAATTGAGAAATATTATGCATTTGATCGATGTTCATCTTTAATAGTAGTACGTAATATTTTCCCATTAGTGATATCTTTTGATGATCCTAGCGGACTTGAAAAAGAAAACATTAATGAAACCAGCCACATTTAAAAAGGTTTTGGAAATCGATCTATACTTGTTCAAGCTCGTTTCTGTATAAAAAGATTAAAAAAAATAGATCCATCGTGATCTAAAATAAAATTATTAAATAAGAGTGTAGCAGCAGGAAAAATAATGCATCCAATTTAACTTCTTAAAAAAGATAAATCTTCCGAGTGGGTACTGGAGAAACTTTAGTATGTTAACCATGCCAAACAAGAACCATAAGAAATTAAGCTATTCTGGTTCACAAATGAAACTAATTATGAGACCAGAAGAAATTTAAATTACTGCCAACATCCTCACCAGTACAACAGCCTCATCTTCAATCGTGTTCTTGACAGATCTAAGACCATCTCGAACAGCGTCTTTAATTTGGGCGATGCTGTGATCATTAGGCCCTGTAATTAACCCAGATGAGTCATGATGATTCCAAGAGTTAAGCAGCCCAGATGAACACAGTAAAAACATTTTTAAAAAGATGAGAAATACAAGAAAATAAATGGACCTTTTATCAAAATGGTACAGGAATGAGGGTTCTTCACGTTCTCAACAAATGTATATTTTTCTTCTCCAAGAACATGCTCATAAACAAGCCCAGCCCAACCAAGGCAGTCTGGGGTCAAGTCGTCCACAGAATTAAGAGCCTCTCCCCCACAAGCTAACACCAGCCGCTCCATATTCCTCCTTTTCGCTCTGCGCAAAGCCACTATCTACAAAAAAGGAATATAAAAATTTAAGAGATTGACTTTGGCGGAAGCACTAAATGGTAAATGAACTTCACTTCCCGGGTAGGATTTTCTCAGAAACGTAAACAATGAATTTTTTTCCTTAGGTTCCCTTTTTCTATTTCTATCCTTGTAGCCAAATATTCTGCACTCCAACAATGTCAGAATAGGACTATTTTCGCATGTTTACCAAGGCTTATTTCTTCTTCTGGCATCCTTGTTAAAGTCAACGCCAGACGTTCTGACAATCGTCGGAGAGAATCTTATATGAATCTCTCTTTCCATATATGATGTGATACAACAGTAACTCTCATCCAAAAATGCAGTAATAGTTTCGGTTCTGTCTGAGTCTGGACTCTAATAATATGTGATGAGCATATTCAATACTTGGGTCAACGGAAAACGGCAGTACTTAATCACAGTGAGTACTTTTTCAACCATGTTGAGATGCCATCAAAGTCAAAAGAAAATTTTCATCTAACGGAAGTTCTCCGAAATTTTAGCTGATTTCCAGATGAACAGTAGAAGGAGACTGAGATATCACCGAGGCCTGGAGGGCAGGCGGCTACATGAAAATATTCCCGCTTTAATTTATGCAACCCTATGACGCATCTGAAGACAACAAAGACATTGACCTACAACCAGACCAACGATAATTGCGATCTCAAACTTAAAAGGAGCTTATTAGAGGGTCAACTTGCTGAATATGTTGGTCTTTTTCCATTTCTTCAAGGCACAGACAAGTGAGGTCAAGAGGGCGGTAGAAAATGGAGAATTAAAAAATCATGGTGGAGGATGTAGTCTTGTTGAGGTGAGGAGAACCGTTTGGGAGAATAAACTTCCCTAAAACAAATTTAAACTTCCTTTGGAAATTGAAGGATAGGCAGCAGCCAACGAGTGAACTGATAGAACTCAAAATTAAATATTAATCCTAATATGAAAAAAGGTGCTGTTTGTGGTTCAAAAAAAGAAGAGCATTGGCCATCTCGTCGTGAGATGCGGAATCATTCGTCTATTGTGGAAGATTAGTCACAAGATTACTTAGGGTGAAGTAGAGAAAATTTAAGATATGAGTCAATTTCCGCAAAATTGAAATTTTATGTCTTGTAACCCCTGAATTAAATTCTTGGAGGATACTCGAATTCGCTATGGTATGGGTTATCTAGAGGGAAAGAAATAAAATGAAACTAGGACAAACTTCTGAATCATACAAGATCAGATCAACGCACCCACATCGCATAAAACTGGTCTGGATCAATGAAGATAGACGCTTATTTTCACTTCTTTTACTCTGCTGTAAAGGAGGACATTATTGGTTCTTCCATCACTGTATAATTTAGGTCACTGTTTTCGTTCCTTGTTCTCTGTCTTCTTTTAGGTACAGTGTAACCATGGCAAAAGACCACTATAAAAAAACCATGAGCAAAGTGGAAATGAAATGAAAATCAAAAGAGAACTAGCCCAAAAACGTAATTATGTTTCATCTTTTTCTTTTTATGGCCTTGAAAACTTTCTTTTGACTACAAAAATTCCAAAATCTAGCAAAATGACAAAGAAAAAAAAATTGCTATGATTGTTGTAGCTTCTTATTAACTGATATAGACGAGTTTCTTAAATCCATGCACGGCACAGGAAATAAATTTAGCTGGTCTAGTATGATCTAATCAAACATCCAGGTGAATGCAAAGGCTTTCACAAAGTAAGATTTCTTCCGAATATAATGCAGGAAATTACTATGACACGTCATCATGGAATCATCACTTAACTTGCCAGCTTTCAATAAACCCCTGTTTACTAATCCTCTGAGACTCACAGACTAATAGGAATTCAATTTGTCAAATAAACTTTAAACCCTAAAAAACAAGTAGTCATACCCGCATAATATACAAGAGGAACAAAAGCATAAATCAGAATCATGAGACAACAACTGACCCCAGCCCTAGCAAGAAGGTCCAGTGATGGAGGATCAATCCCCTTTTGATTGATCACAACAAAGTTGTCATCAGTGCCCCCGCAAACCTGCCACATTAGCAAATAAACATCATATTTTGAGCAACTGCACGAATATCCCAATTCAAAAAAAAAAACAGGAGTCATTTATGGGTATGAACCTTCTCCTTCAATTCAATAATTTTTCTAACTCGTTCGTCAACTTGACGCCTCTCTGCAGCAACCATCTTTTCCCTTTGCTCGGCATTCGAGTAGAAGAATCCTGCATTTATTTCACTGAGAGATAAAGTGTTAGCTAAACCATATGCAAGGAGCTGCCATCTTCAGCAATTATTAAGGCAAGAGAGAACCAAATTAAGTCAAATAATAAGGAAATATTGACATACCTTTTCTCATACTCCAAGGATACATTGCATGTCAAGATATGACAGTTCTCCGCTCTTCTTTTCATGTCAGGGTGTCTGGATCCATGATCAAGGACAAGTCCCTCCACCTAAAAGAAGAAATTAGATTTCCTACAGTTATAAATTACGTACCAATATAACTGTCGTCTACAAAACGCTTCATATGTAGAAAATCAACAATAGGGTACCAAAAAAAAATTAACCTTCATAAGTACACAAAAGAATGGCAAATTGCCAACTCACCAAACGTGTGTCAACATCAAATTTATGACGCATGTGCATGATCTCCACCATGAAAAGATCAATGGGTTCTTCTGGCTTGCGAATACAGAGGACCTGCCACATCCAATAACATTTGAGATATTAGGAAGTGCGTGTATAGAAAAAATAAAATTTTGTACCACCTTATAGGAGAACTACTATTCCACCAATTGACCATGTATAAGA